>PVJI01024106.1:0-22427 GCA_004026765.1 Micronycteris hirsuta
CATGGCTCTAATGAACCTCTACTTTCTTCTCTTCAGTACTCACTATTATTTCCCATTTCCTTCTGCTGGACCAGACTCTGCAAAACAGAGCAGACTTGAATTCTATTCTTAAGAAATTTCTCTTGACTTGCCACTTTCTTTCCCTGAAGGAAGTTCATTTATTCCTTTGCCAGAAAATAAAATTCATTTCTACACTTGTATATATGACTCCACTAAGCATCACAGTTAATTCATATCACATCTTAGACACATTCAAACTTACCATGTAGAAGATTTAACTGAGTATCTCCTTTCTAATTTCAGCTTGGTTTCCAAATTGGCTTATAATATGGATAACTTTTCAATTACCCTGGCATATTCTATGACTCAGTTCCCTGGCTTCTCAGATCTCTCTTATTTTAGAGTCAGTTTGCTTTCCATTGTCTAAGATGGCCAGCATCATTTTTGTAACTGAGGTCATCATAATGTTTATCATAATAACCTCTCTTTCTAGATTGCGTCAGATATTGTCATAAAGACATATATTCCAGAAAATTTTACAATCCGTTTTTCTCTGTGATCTCTAATATCTTCCTTATTTTTACTGAATTATATCACAATGCATGTCTGAAATTCAAAAGCAACCATGATTTGACTTCATCAAAACCCTGTAACAGTAACTTATATACTCTGTATACCCTATGTTTCCTAAAATACAGACTCCAACAAATATGGTGTATTGCTGTATAAACACCCATAATTCCTTCAGCCAAAATAATGTATTTATAATTTAACTATGTCCCAAAATTGTCCTCATTCTTGTAAGTCTCAACTAGAATACGAGCTCCTTAAAGACCAGCGGCCCTGTTCACCTTCAGCAAAGGTGCCCATTCCTCCAATCGGCATGACAAATGCTGCATTGATAGATACATTTTATAACAACATTTAGGGGGTTAATACATGGGCATTGCATATAGTCAAGTAAAAATACACGTACTCAGATATGGCTTTAAATATGACCTCTTTGCAATTAACAAAAATGTGGGTTTTGCAAGTTACTTAACTTATTGGTGTCTCAGTTTCTTTGTGGAAAATATGGAGAGGAAAGCTCTCATGAAGTTTTTGTCACAATCATACAAGTTAAGTCTCTAAAGCGCACAAAGCCTCACATAGGGCTGGAGCTAAGTAAAAAAGTAAAACCGTTCTAGTTATTAGGCTTGATTTGAAAAAGGTTGCCGATATTTATCAGACAAATAAGTTTCCATGACATTTTACAAAAAAACATTTATAACAGAGTTACAAAATATTTTGCCTATGTGGGCTACCCAGATTCCTTTCTGAGATTTTTCATTACATAGAAAGGCCTAATCCTCTTGAGGAAAAGATATTAAACTTAATTATTTATTGTGCCTAAATCAAGCGGCCCTGGAACTTTGCAATTTGACTCACATGACTAAGCTACCATAACAGACTTGTTATCTTGGCATTTTTCTTCATGACGGCATAAAACACTAACAGCTGCTCAGGTTAGAGCGCAGTTGTGGCCTTTGCAAGCCCCTGCGCATGTCCAGTGCTCATACAGTGTCCCCCACAATTGAGATCTTGAGTACCCACCAAGTGCTAGAGACCTAATTATCTTAGGTAACTTGGGGATTGAGCCAGAGGGTCACGGTCCTCCAATGATTGTCTTCAGTTATTAGACAATTGCCTTTCCTGGAGAGATTTCCTTTGCCAGATGTGAATTGCTTTCTTGTTAAAATACTTCCCAGCATTTCTGAGGACAGATATTGGGCAGAAATCATTTTCTATTAATGCAGACTTCTTGGAATTGAAACCTGCTATTGATTTTATCTCAAACCACAAAATCAACATGCCATCGAATACAGTATATAAACAGCCACAAAAACACACAGACAATCATCCACTTAGCTCCTCCTTCACCTCTTGTCCTCCACCTTGGGAAAAAGGTAAGTATTTCCCATATAAATTTGATGTGTCTTCTCTGTAGTTTTATTTTAACTAGGTTGAGATATATAAAGAAATTGATTTGTAAAATATAGGCTTTGAAATAAAGGTATTTGAAGTAGTACTGACATTCTCAACACTTAGGTTAAAAAAAGTAGAAGTATCTATGAAGATTTGGTGAAAATTATAAGGCCAAATAAGCTTTATGAGTACAAGAAAATGTAGTAATACTTAAAAAATGTGGTTATATATTTTTTAGTTTAGGGTAGTTAACAGGCTATATTAAAAGATCTAATTTGTGAATTATATGTGTTCCAATTTGAGTAAGCATATTAAAGTTATAAAACTGAATATATTTAAATTATTTTTGGAAATTATTCTGAAAGCTTTATTCAACAGGTAGTCATAAAAGTAGCATATTTTGAATCAAGATATTATGGGAGTTCTTAGAAACATATACTACTTAAAATGTTTATAAATAATATTTTTAGAAGAGGTATTCATTGAACTAGTTTACAACATATAACATCCCATGTTATTCAATTTAAGAGATTAAAAAAACAATAAACAGGAAAAACAGAATTCAGTTAAAAAGAAACTAAGTTTTACTTTGTAAGAAAAATTTTAGAATAGAAAAAAGCTTGAAGAGAAAAAAGAGATTTTAAAGAAAGAGTATATTAGACTCTGTATTACAATAATAAAGTTTATCTAAATATTAGTATGTGAAATATTGAAAATGCAATGAGGTCTTCCCTACTTGTAATAATTTCTAATATAGTAACATATTTTTGAGACCTGAAATGAAAAATTAATTGGAAACTTATAGAGACCTAAAGCAAAGTAAAATTAATAAAAATTATATAGCACTCATGAAAAATCTAGAAAATATATTTGCCTAATAAAGAGAAATATGTCAGCCTTTATATTACAAAGTACATTTTGCACATGAATTAGGAACTTGTTCATGAAATATTTGTAGCAGAAATTTACTTTATAAATCTAAGATTGTAGATTGTATGTCAAAGTATATATGGCACAAATATGTTTTTAACTAGAAATTATAGAGATGGAAGAAAATGAAGCATTTAGTACATTTTGCTCAAAAGTGTTCACACATATTTTATTTTATGTTACAATAATAAGTAGTCTGCTTTAGGGACTGGGAAAGAGAACCTGATCCTTTGGTAAATTATCAAAAAATCAGAGAAAATGAAAGCATAGGGTATGATGTCTAAAGTTATATGGCACAAAAGAAAATAGAGTTCATTAGGTGTGTGGTGACGAAGACTGTGGAGTGGCTACGCATAAAGAATAAGCAAATGTATCAGTCCTATAAAAACATTTGGATAAATGAAGCAAATAAGTAAAATGCTCAAATAAAATCTCGGTCTTAGAAATAAGGAGATATGATTAAACCAAATATTCATAAAATTCTTTCATTTAATAAAGAAAAGGTAAAATAAACTATGATCTTCTATGTATACACGTTTTTTGCATTTTTTTAAACTTTTAATTTTTTACATTTTTATTGTTATTCAAGTATACATTTTTTAATCAGTCTGTTCCCAATGGATATGAAGACTCATCAGGGCTGAAACCTTAATATTTTGTTCACTACTTTAAATGCAGACCCTAGACAGCATTAAGCAATTAAGAGTTCTGAATAAATAATACTCATTGATGAAATGAATCAATAAATAAAGCTCTATATATTTACAATTTTTTCCTGTCTTTCAAAAATACACATTGTAGCCCTGGCTGGTGTAGCTCAGTGGATTGAGTGCGGGCTGGGAACCAGAGGGTCCCGGTTCGATTCCCTGTCAGGGCACATGCCTGGGTTGCGGGCCGGATCCCCGGTGAGGGCCATGTGAGAGGCAACCATACATAACTGTTTCTCTCCCTCTCTGTCTTCTTCCCTTCCCCTCTCTCTAAAATAAAATAAATAAAATCTTAAAAAAAATCATCTATAAAAAAAATACACATTGTACTGTAAATGAGATAAAAGAGAGTGAGGTAGGGTAGAGCTGAGAGCTGAAAAATCTGAACTTTAGACATCATACCCTATGCTTTCGTTGAAGTATAATGTTGATGAGTAAAACTAAGGAGCCACAGAAGATTTTGACTTTGGTTATACAATAAAACTTTTATAAGAAATTTTTCTAACATACAGTCACTTGGTTTTTTTAAAAGAGAGATAAACCTACGTAATTAAGAAAACATATCACATTGACAACCACAGTATTTTTTTCCCTCTCACAGGCCTTGAGCACCATGAAGGTCCTCGTCCTTGCCTGCCTGGTGGCCCTTGCCCTTGCAACGGAGGTAAGAAAATCTCTAAATAATAATTAGCATGAAGGGAAATGTCTTCCCATGTGTAGAGAACAATATCATCAATTTGTTAGATGTACAATAAAGCAGATCCCAGCAGAATTTTTTAAATTCTTTACAGAAAGTCATGTATATTCTCTCACTATTTCAACAGTGTCCTGTAGGGCCACAAATTTGGGTAACATGCTACTGGTCCCTAAAGTAAAAACAAGCCAGCAAATAAGCAACAGACAAAACAAGAAACAAACATTAAAAAGAGTAATAATGCACAAATACAATGGCATGCATGTCCAACCTAGATAAATATACCATATTCCACTGATGAAACTCATGCACCTCTTACCCTGGGGCATTGGGCCAAATCCTACCTGTGTCTGTCCAAAGACATCCAGAGGATGAAGTATCAGGCAATAATCATAATTATAAACATATGTGTAAGCATAATAAAAAGTATTTGATACATATTAAAATAACTCCCTCTCTGTTACTCATCAAATATGTTCTTCTTTCAGGTAAAATAAAAACATACCATTTAGAGTAACCAAATATAAAAGACATAAAACACAATTACCTTTCAAAGCTCTTAGAAGACATACATTTTTATTTCTTAAATTTGTGAAGGAGATAGTTCTGCATAATGAAGTTGAGAAATGAGTAGGAAAAATGAGTTAGTTATGGAAAGTAAATGGTGTTTTCTACCCTCCCCTACAGGAAGAACTCAGTGTATCCAGTGTGGTAAGATATTTTTTATTCAGAGAAAAATTTCACCATAAAGTAGTAACATTCTTTGGTGATCCAGTTGTTGATTTTGCTTTTCTTTTTCTTTATAGACTGTAGAAAGCCTTTCAAACACAGAGGTAAGACAATGTTCTTTCTGAGGCAATTCCCAGGTTTGGAACAGTAAAATGCTGTAGACCCTATATTGTGTTACTTAGGGCATTTAATCAATGCACTAGTTCTGATATATAAGCTCTGATGTAAATTTCCATTATACATGTTTAAGGGCAAAGTAAGTGTCAGCAGAATTCAGTATTCAAGCAGCTTCTGTGCTGGCTTGCTCATTGAAAGTGTGTCACTGTGCCCCACTCCCTTCTTTAAATGAACTGTGCAGTCTTTTTGTCTGCCTTGAGATCTCTCCATGGGACCTCATTCAGTGTTTTGACATTTATTGGTCTCCTTCTGTGGATCAGACATTGACTAGGAGCCATGGAACAAACTGAAAAGAGGCTGCCCATAGGAAAGAATGGCAATACAGGAGGTGGGAAGACGTGCAAATGGACATTTTTGTAATTACGGTAGTCACTTTAGTGAATAAGAGGCAGTGAGACTTGGTTTCAGTCTTAAATCTGCCTGTGAGAGTCAGGTAGATATTCACACTCACACCACTTTTGGGGTCTGTCAACACCTGTTGAAGGGTACATGGGTGAGCTTTATCACAAATGTTATCAGATTCTAAGGGAAAGTGTTCAGTTATTACAATTCATTTGAAGCTTAAATATAACAAATAGACTAAGAATGATTCACAGAATGTATTAAGGGTTAAAATTGCTGATTAATGAATTACATTCTTATAAAATTAGATGGCACATTAGGGATTATTTGTTGTCACAGGAAGGGAACATAGTGAGAGAGAGGAATAGCATCTATTAAATGCCTCTTTTTGTAGTATGTTCACTAATTTTCTTTTCCTTTTCTTTATTTTTCAAAAATTTTTAATTGAATTTATTGCAGTGACATTGGTTTGCAAACCAATACTCAATTTTACTTGACTGCATTTATCTGTCCTTTATACAACTGTCTTGTGTAGAAAAGTACAACATATAAGTTTTAGTAATTATCTTGAATTTTTAATGATGTTATCAAACAAGGTGTCCAAATTAACCTATTAAATGCCTTATTTTCTGATTTACATGGGCAAATAAAAATTTTGTGAAAACATAACCTAATTTTATTTTCATTTTTCTGAAGGAATCCATTACACACATCAACAAAGTAGACCTATTTATTTATTTATTTACAGTAAATTTTTTGTGGTGATATTGGTTAATAAGATCATATAGGTTTCAAGTGTACATTTCTATGATACATAATCTGTACATTGCATTGTGTGTCCATCACAGGAACTCAAATCCTCTTCCACCACAATATATTTGCCCCCTTTACTTTCTACTATCCTGTCAAACCCCTGACCTCTGGGAACCACCATACTGTCTTGTATCTATAAGTTTCAGTTTGATATCCCAAATAAGGGGGGTAAACCCTTGCATTTTAACATGCCTATTTTCATAATTTCGTACATTCAATTTTTACAAATTGTACCATTTCTTTTCATGTGGTTTGTTTTCTAGCAGAAGCCTGAGAAGTTTGAAAATGACAAAGAGCAACAAAGACAGGTAATTTGTTCATAACATTTCTAAAACTTTTGTAAAATATAATGGATGCAAAAGATGTTCATGGTTAGTCTAAAGAATTGTAATAAAATAAATGTTAGTGAAAGAAATAAAACTTTTTCAATATATTTTAAAGATATAAATGCATTTTTGGCTCTCTTTGCAGAAAATAAGCTAAATATGTAAGAATAATTACAAATCTGCTCACTCACTAATGGTATATCAGTTTTTCATAATCACACATGTGTATATATATTTCCAGAATGGGAACAAGATTCTCCTTACACTCAAAATAGATAGACTAATGAAAGAAATAAAAAATCAATATGGCACAAATCTTAATTTGATCATTGATTAACTCTATAACCTTGGCCCCAAGTTTCTCTGTACTTCAATTGCTTCATCTGAAACACGAAAATCTCCATAATCCCTTAGGGTTGATGAGCTGACACAATAAATATTCAATGGTTTACTTTAAAAATGTACATGTTTTACAGTTAACATTTAGGAGTACATGCAGTTAACAAAAGAATTTTCATTATGCAGATGAGAGCAGTGAGTGAGATACAGGACATTGAGTACACAATTGTGTGACAACATCACACAGGATTTTAGTAGCAGAGCTTGTTTAAATGAAAGACTTTCTTAGACAACATGAAGTTCTTCATTTAAGTAAATTACACGTGTGTTAACATTTATCTACTCATAATATTTTAGTGTCCTGTTCTAACAGCGGAGTGGGTTTGTTTGGAACTTACAACAAATATTTTTCTAAATCAAAATAAATGTAACAATTGATGCTTCTTAAAGACTTACGGTAAACTACCAGCTACCAAGGGAAGAAGTGCTGGCAGTTAGCTAGTCTAGAGTAAATCCTTCAATTAAACCACAAATTAAGATTTACTTTTCATTAAAACACACAAAAGTAACCGTGAAATAATTTCTCTAATTATTTGTAAAATAACCCTTCCTTATGAAAACAATTTGGTCAATTATCATCATGTTATGGTAAAAGTCCATGCCCTCTCAATACCTCAAATAGCCAATAGTTGCCTAGCTATTGACGGCAACTTGGAAAAGGAGAAACAAGTTTGGAATGCCCAAACATTGATTTCGGTTTGATCTGTGTTCACCTATAAAGGAAGTGGGTTAATGAGAAATCCCTCAATGAGGATTTAACTCATTAGTCTTCACGTGACCCCAAATAATTTCTTAGCCAGCATAAATAAAAGATTTTCTTACTCTCCTTTCAGTCAATTATGATTGTTCAAAGGAGAGGAGGTTAGTTCATCATGAAGGGCAATTATAGCTGAATCATGGACTCAAAGATTCTTTCTCCTCCTCCCCAGGATGAACGCCAGGACCAAAGCCAGTTCCTTGCCCAGCCACAGCCTCTTGTCTATCCTTTCGCTGAGCCCATCCCTTACTCTGTCCTTCCACAAAACATCCTGCCTCTTGCTCAGCCTGCTATGGTGCTGCCTGTCTTTCAGCCTGAAATGATTCAGGACCCCAATACTAAGGCAACCATCTTTCCTAAGCGCCATGTGATGCCATTTCTTAAATCTCCAGTAGTGCCAATCTTTCAACGCCAAATCCCAAATCTCACCGGTCTCAAAAATCCACAGCTTCCTCTGCCTATGCTCCAGCCCTTGATGCACCAGGTCCCCCAGCCTCTTCTTCAGACTCCCATGCTTTCTACTCAGTCCCTGCTTTCCCTTCCTCAGCCCAAAGCCCTGCCTCTTACCCAGCAAGTGATCGCCTACCCCCAGAGAGATATGCCAATCCAAGCCCTTCTGCTTGACCCTACCCAGGGGTCCTACCCTGTGACTCAACCTATTGCCACAGTTTACAGCTTACAGCAAGTAAGTCCTGATTTACCAACTCTGCTGTCTTATTCATGGTGTTTACATGGTATTAGAAGGAGTGAGAAACACAGAATGAACGAATAAGTGAATAATGTATGGAACCAAATGCACAATGTTTGAATTAGGGATTATCAACACTAGTTACACAATCAAATGACCTAGGGAATTTTTTCCCCAAACTTCCAATGCCTACTACTACTCACGGGATTAGGTACAATTTTTCTGATTTTCCATATGGAAGATACTGAGCATTGGAATGGTAATGTTACAGAGATTCTAACTCAATTGATCTGTGGAGAATATAGATAAAAAAGATTGAAACTTACTAAAGACAATTAAAATAGGTAATCTGGATGTGAAATAAAGAAATCTTATTTTTTACAGTTTTGAAGATTTCTTTTTTTCATATCTATTCTCTACATGCTTTAATTCACATCTTGTTTTTGTTATATGGCATGCGAAGGCCAATGATTTACATGCTTATTTCAATACTTTTAGCAGTTTTATAAATTTTTATTTTTATTTTTTTAGGGATAGGGTAAGAGAGGGAGTAGGACAGGGACAAAAACATGGGTGTGAGAAACATCCATAGGTTGACTGTAATACACACCCCTACTGGAGACCGAACCTGCAACTGAGGCGTATGCCCTGACTGGGGATTGAATCAGCAAACTTGATTTGTGGGGTGACACTCAGCCAAAGAGCCCCAATGGTCATGGCTCACAGAATTTTTAGAAGTGTGTTTGTCAAATACAAATGAATTGTTTTATTTATTTATTATCTTTTTTTTTAAGGTTTAAGAGGATTTCAAAGTTGTCCCTCAGTTTTGGTAAGCTTTGGGAATTTGAATATTAGACGAATTAGGTTTATAGTTAATACATTTTTACATTTCATTGACCCGAATAAGCCCAAGTAGTGAGAAACTCCAGCAGTAAATAAGTTCAATAAATATCAACTTACTTATTAATTAACACTGTGTCAGGGACATCTGATTAGTTGACTATTATATACTCACCTGAAATTATGTATTTGTATTTTAAATAATTTTCATTTTAATAGTGTTATTGACATATTTATGGTTTTCTTATAAGTGCCTATGTCCTTAAGCAAGATTATCATCATTTTTAGTGCAAAAAAACAGAATGCAGTTTCCTCTATTTTTATGTTAATATGTTTGAGCTTTTAAAAAAATCAACTTGCATTCCCATTTCTACCTTAAGTCCTATAAAATTTTATTGTTTTCATTTCATTTAAAATGTACATGTTGTCTTTTAATTAATGTTTCAGAATAAAATGAATTAATCACACTATGAGGATTAAAAATGGTAGAGGATATAACTTCGAGATTCTTAAGATACAAAATTTTTGGTGATTATGTTAGACTAGATAGTTCATTAAAACAATTCCCAGTGAGAGGTTATTTGGTCTTTGGAGACTTTTCTATGCAAGATGGAGCACAAGTTGGTACTGTAGTAATAAAATGTTCCTAAAAGATTAGTTAAGCTAAAACTACCAATGTAAAGAGATGTATGGTTATATAATAAAACAACTAATTTTATGTATGTTTTCTATTCCTTAGGATTGACTGCGCCTGGAAATGTGCCGTGTTTTCAATGTTTGTATCAAGTCATCAAAAAATTAACAATTTTTATCATTCTACATGGATAAAATGGAAATGTAGTTCTTTATTTACTTTATTGTATTATATCTTATATCAAATTAAGCATTCATCTTAATTTGTATTCAACTCAGAACCTCTATTCTCTGAATTTTAACTCAAAAGTTACCATAGAATGTCAATTTTGTGTTGGAAGTACCATAAGCATATGAAAAGTATGCCTGAAAATAGTTTCTGGAATTGTACTTGTTATCACTATTTCCTAGCCAGTCATTTCAATAAATTAATCCTTTATGCATATTTAAGTTTTCCTGTATTTATTACAATTTCTCAAACCTAACTGGCCTCTTAAATGTTATCCTTAGATTCTTACTGTAGTTAAAAGCAGCCGTGGAAAAACGCAGACAGCAGTGCAGTTACCGATTGGGCGAGGACACGGTTGGAGGTGGAAGAAGATATGGGGGGCGATAAATGCTGAGGGAAAAATATAAACAAATACATAAAATATTCATGGGAGAATTGAAATAAAGTGGGATGCTTTGAATTGAATATTAAAAGGTATCAAAGATTCCTATGAGAGAAAAGATTATTATGTGCTGTTTTTGCTCTAGAAAGTCTTGGTTTACACCCATAGTTCCAGTTAAACCATGACACCTTCAAAAGTACCCAGCATCACATGTCGGGTTTTATGGTCCCCTGGAGAAAAAAAAAATGTTTCAATTGTGAAATCTGGTTCACAGCTCTGTAACATCACAGCCAAGATGTGCTTTAAAAGTTACTTGATTTTTGGAGCTTCAATGTGCCCATCTATGTTACAGCCAGTGCACTGGGTTTTATTGAAGTTTCAATGAGATTCGTGCACTGCACAGTGCATGATAAGTGTCCCATGGCTCCATATTACCGACAACTTCATCAAAGCAGTGAGAGCCAGTACCACAGGCAGAATGAGCTGGGATCCTTGCTTTCAGCCAGTAATGCCCCCAAACCAAAGGCTAACAGGAAGTGATGCATTAAATCAATCCACCTGAGTTTACTCAATGATTCATCTCTAGCAATTATTCCATCTTTCCTGCATCCTCAATGTTTTCTCACATCAGGGTGCAGTTCAAACAAAGTTATGCTATCACATCTTCCATCTTTAATGAAAAAATTTTCATCCTTAACAGTAGACTCCAAACCCCTCCCTGTTCTTCAGGTTAATCAATGGGAAGTGTCATGGAAGAATCCTTACATCCTCTTCAATTAGCTCATATGTTATTCTCTCATCAACCTGCCTCCATGGAGCTTTTGTTTCTACTTTTGTTCCTTGAATAAATAAATCACTGTTTTCAAGGTCACCAACAACTTTCACCCTGCTATATTGTGTTCATGTTACCCTTCCACTCAGTGCTATTTGGGAGAGTTGATCACCCCTTCCAGTTTGAAATTATACTTCACTTCATTTGAAACCCTAAGCCTGTTATACCCTCGCTTTCTCTCTTAACTCACTAGAGATTTCTTTGCAGCCTCCTTCGATAGATTTTCCAAGATTTTCAGAGTTTTGGTACCCTTGGAGTCAGCTTTACACAGTCTGGTATTGTTTTTTTCATTGACATTAGGTCCATCCACAGTCTATGAGCATCTAAATGTCACTTCAAAGTCATTTCTATCCCCATCTCCAAACTCACGTTTCGTTGGCCTTCTTGGTCTTCACACCTCAGTATCTAAATAATATCTCACACCTGGTCTGGTCAAGCATAACTATTCATCTATATCCAGTGTCAAACTTCGTTAAATCTAGCTGAGCATACTTCAGTGAGAAAGGCAACTGATACAATACTATGTAGGTAATAGACTTGAATGGGCATTTTGCTATAAGAGGGTACTTAATGGCCAATAATCATATGAAAAGTTACTCGACATTAGTCCTCAGAATAATAAAAATTAAAGCTGCCATATAATATCATGAAACAACCATCAGAATGACTAAAATTAAAAAGAATCGCCATACCAAGTATTTGCAAAAACAAGCAAAAGGAATTCTAAGCAATGTAAACTGGCAGAGGCACCTTGGACACCAGTGTTGTCTCTGTCAAGGATAAACATTTGCATACCTCATGACTAGTGGTTTCACTCGGGTATGTAGCAAAGAGAAATAATATATATGTGCACTATTCGGATGTATCCAATATTATTAGTGGCACTATTCTGAAGATCTTATAGGAAATCAACAGGAACATGAATCAACAGTATTTTGTATACATAAATTGTAATATACAATCAAATGGAATATTATACTATCATTGATGTGAAAGAGTGACTGCCACACGAACCAATTGTATGATGCCATATAAATACTATTGAGTGACAGTAACCAGACACAAAATAGAACAGGGTTTATAACCCAATAAATAACTCTATTAGAATCTATAAAAATTAATTTCTGGTGAAATAAGTTAGACTAGTAGTTATTTGAGAGGAGATGGATCTTGATAGGGAACATCAGGGTGCTCTCAGATACTAGTGATATTTCTTTTCATTAACCTGGATGGTAGCTGCTTTGTAATGATTCATTTTGATATGTGAGTTTTACTAAGTGTATGTTTGTGGCTTTAAAAATTTTAATGTACATTGTTGGGAACCGCCCTGCCTGGTTTCAGAAGCTGTATCCCCCCATTGTTAAGGCTGAGTAAAAAGACCTTGGGACCATAAACCACTAAGAAGTCAAAACTTATCCTCCCAGCAGGGGTGCAGCCTCTGCCCCCTTTACTTCACCCTGCTTGGCTCCAGGCAGATGACTAGTTAGCCAATGATGGGTTAGATTCCTCAGGGAAGGGACCACCTAAGCTAGGCAAGGTCCAGCAGGGGCCATCGAGGAAGGCCTTAGGGGACTATAGAAAAGGGGGCGATGGACCCTTATCCCTCGGCTTTTTCATAGCCTGAGTCCTTATTCTATCTGTAAAAAGTCTCCTAATCTCTTGGCTGCCTGCATCCCCCACCTGATTTTAAGCCTGAAACAATGCCGGAGGGAGGTGTGGCCCTGTGTTGGAATGGGTGGGTTCTGGGGCCTAAGAAAGGCTAAGAAAGAATGCATAGAATCCTATGAAAACTGCTTTGCTAAGGATACCCTCAATTTAAATGATAAGAGTCCAAGCATAAAATAAGTTTGTTTCCCAGAATTTTATGGCCCTTTGGCTTCACTCTGTCTATCTGACCCTGACTCAGAATAAGTCCTCATAGTTCTTTGAATGTTATCTATTGTTTGATCATTATTGCCTGACAATGACTGATGAACTTTATGTATACACCCTATATTCCTGTGCAAATTAAACCCAATAAAAGCCCATTGAGAAACAGGCTCAAGGCCCTTCTCCTCTGAGAGTTTGGTCACCTTTCCTCCCCAAGCAGATCATGTCTTGGTAGATTTATTCTCATCTGCAGCAACCAAGAGGGTTCTGCAGGACGGAGCCACCCCAAGAATGTTAAATTTAAAATCATGTGTTTTTTCTCCAGTGTCTAGCCTACCTGCTTTTTCTTTCCTATGGAGGGGCCTCACCAATGCAGCATGACCTCTTTGTCTTTGGACTTGAATGCCTTTCAATAATAGGACATAGGACCTGGATTCCTCAGTAGCTGTGGAGAGGCTGGATAATACTGTCATGAGATGCATGGATTTAGCTTTGTTTGGGTGAAATTTGAAAAATAAGAAGCAGGATATGGGAGAAAACTTGCCACTTAATTCCTGTTTCCTTCTCTTCTCTGTATATTATTCAGAGATACGGTTTTGTGCAGCCTGTGTTAGTTATACAATCATTGCCTTAAGTTTTTGATTGCTGAAAGAATTCATGGGTTTAAACAGTTTACACTGACAGAACAGCTTTATTATGGACCATGAACCAGGTACAGCAATATCAAGACAGGGATATGTGTTAAAAGAGGTGCTGAGAGCTCAGGAGCAAACTTATTTGTCCTGTCACTGCTTGGTAGCACAGGATATGCTTTATCCCCATGTCTTAAACCATGAATGGAGTGCCTGCAAAGCTCCTCCTTCCAGAAAGCTTAAAACTATTTGTCGTGAAGGTGTTTTACAATAGTCCTCTAGGCATATTTTATCCACATGAACAGCCCTAATGGTCACTGAAAACCACCCCCATTTCAGTCCTCTACTCTTGGATTCTATTGAGCCTGGTGCACACCATATGCAATTATTACTAAAGAACTCTGAAAGACTGATAATATCCTTCCCTAAGCAACTCACAGACATATGATTGAAGAGTAGTATTTACCTTTCAAAGGACCAGTAAATCTGGGAGCTGGTTCTTTGAAAGGACAAAATCAACAAGCCTTTCATCAGATTCATCAGGAAAAAAAGGGAGAGGATCCAAATAAAATCAGATCAAACAGGAGAAATTGTGGGAGTCCTGACCCGCAGGACTCATGTCAACTGCGATTTAATGCGTGTATAAATAATTCTCACACACACAAGCACGCTGGACGAAGAGGCTAGACTAGGGCCACGCGACTCTTCCCTTATCTCCTGGGAAAGAGCCCCAAGCCTCGGGTCCAGGGATTTTTATTGAAGATTCGGGGCACAGAGCATCAGATTGGTCTTCATTAACTTATGCATAGGTTGTATATTCAGGTCCGGTGGTAGACAGGACCAGGTCATACATTAAGAGGGTAGATATGTAAATTAAGGGCAAGCTAGCTAGGGCTGCTTACTCCAGAACCATAAACATTGTGGCAGGAAAAAGCCTGAGCATTCATTAGCATAAGCCCTTTGATCCAGGGGGTAGAGACTCAGCAAGGCAGTAAATTTTAAATATTTTAGCCAAATTCTCTTTCAAGGAATTCTTTTCTCCATGGACATGAATCTGTGTATGCTGACTTGGGGCATTTTACATGCAGGAGGCTTTGCTCACACACATGAGATCCCAGGGCTATGCTTTTTCATGCTTGGAAAAGAATCCTCTTCAAGAAATTATAACTAATACCACAGATATACTAAGGATTGTAAAAAATTACTATAAAAATCGTATGCCAAGAAATTTGAAAACTTGGATGAAATGGACACATTTTTACAAAAATATAATCTTTGAAAACTGACTCAAGAAGAAGCAGCAAGCCTGAAGATAACAATAACAGCTGGTGAAATTGAAGCAGTAATAAAAAAACTTCCATACCCAAAAGATCTAGACTGGAAGGTTTCACAAGAGAATTTTACAAAGCATTTTAAGAAGAGCTAATCCCTATCCTTCTCAGCCTCTACCAAAAAATACAATAAGAGGGAACACTCCTAATATTTTTTATGAGGCCAGCATCATCCTAATCCCAAAACCAGACAAAGACACAAGAAAGAGTGAAAACCATAGGCCAATATTGCTGATAAACATAGATGCATAGATTTTCACCGATATGTCCCCTAGAGCAAGGGACATAAAGGAAAGAATAAACAAATAGGACCTCATCAAAATAAGAAGCTTCTGCACAGCTAAAGAAAAGAGCAGTAAAATGAAAAAGGTACCTTTTTCTGTTTTAACATTTTCTTTTTTATCCATTTTATTTAGAAGTGTGATATTTTAAGTGATTTTATTTTTAATTGCAGAAGACATACAATATTATATTAGTTTACGGTGCACAATGACGTGATTAGACATTATCTAACTTATTAAGTGATCACTTTGATAAATCTAGTACCCAGCTCAAACCATACATTGATAGTACAGTATATTTCCCATGCTGTACTTTACAACCCATACCTATTCTGCAACTGTCAATTTGTGTTTCTTAATCCCTTCACCTTATTCACCTGTCTCCCCAACTTCCCTCGTATCTTGCAACCTTCAAAATATTCTCTGTATCTGTGAGCCTGTTTCTGTCATTTATTTTGTTTCTCAGATTCCACATATAAATGAAATCATATGGCATTTGCCCTCCTCTGTCTGTCTTATGTCACTCAGAATAAAATTCTCTAGTTCCAACCACGTTGTTACAGATGGCTAGATTTCATGTATTTTTTTTTATGGCTGAGTAATGTTCCATTAGAAATGGAAATATAAAAAATATAATAAAGAATATATATTAAAAAAGAAAATGGAAATACAGGATAAATATGAAATATCTCAATTACTTATATTTTAAAACTTTAAAAATTGGTATATTTTAAAACAAAAATAATAACCATGTGATATGAGTTTTAGTGTATCAAAAAGTTTACATATTTGACAGTGACAACACCAACGGAGGGAAGCCAACACATGAAGGTTATTGTTGTAAGATTCCCTATAAGGATGGCTAATAATGAAGGAAGGAAGGAAGGATAATATAAGTGATATTATGTTAAATGTTAATATAATCACCAAATGATAAGTCTTGGTGAGGCTGTGGAGAAAAGGGAACCCTGATGCCCTGTAGGAAAGTAAATTGACACAGCCATGATGGAAAATGTTATGAAGGTTCCTCAAAAACTAAAAATAGAACTACCAACTGACCCAGCAATCTCACTTCTGGGTATTTACCAAAAGCAATTAAAATCGGGGTCTCAAAGTGACACCTACCTGCACTCCCTTGCTGATGCAGTATTGTCACACTAGCCAAGATGTAGTAATAACTTAAAAGTGCATCATTGGATGAAAAGATAAAGAAAACATGGTATGTACATAACTAATATATTATTCAGTTTTAAGAAAAGGAAGTCTGCCATTTAGAGCAAAATAGATAGAACTGAGGATATTATACTAATATAAATATGCCAGATACAGGAAGAAAAATATTGTTTGACCTCATTTATATGTAAACCCTAAAATCATCAACTCATAGAAGCATAGAGTGGAATGGAAGCTTCCAGGGCGGGGGTGGAAACAGGGTTGTGGTGGTCAGAGGGCACAAAGCTTCAACTGTGCCTGGTAAGGAAGCTGTAGAGACCTACTGTACAACGTAGCTCCTATAGCTAACAACACTGTATTATGTACTTAAAATGTGCTACGAGAGTAGATTTTATGTTATGTGTTCTTACCACACACATTCTCATAAAATAATAATAGTAATCAAGGGGGCAAGAGTAAACTTTGAGAGGAGATGAACATGTCTGTGTCCTTGATGATGGTGATGGTTTCCTGGGTGTATACTTACCATCTAACTCTTATATCAATACTGTATTTTTAAATTTGTATTAAAATGTTTGCATTGCTTTAGGCTACTCAGTTTCTGGTAATTTGTTACAGCACCAATAGGTAACTAACATAGGCTATGTAGAATTTTTGTTTTATAGTAGTATGGAATCGAATAAGCTGAATGTTGATTATTTTCACTTACAATTTACTACTGTGTAATTTGGAATACGTAGCAATTTTGTTTGATGTATTTTTTATGTGAATGCAATAATACTCAGTTCAATAGAACTGTGTAAAGATGTAATAATTAGTTGTGGGGAAGCCTTTAGCCCCTAAGCATAAAAAGTGATAATTGATCTGGTTGCCACTTTTAAGTATTTGCTGTATGTCGAGTATTGATTGCATGGGTGCCTTATATTTGTTATTGCATTCATTCTCCAGCACCTCCTGTAGGATGTTACCACATAAGATATAATGGATATCACATTGGTTGTTATTTGGCCAGAACCATGTCATCACAAAGTAAAAGAGTTGGTTGAAACATCTGAAAAAAATATGTAAGTGTAAGCATATCTCTTTCAGTGGTAGGGCATTGATCAGTTATTTAAAAGCTAATACTTGAATCTAGCCTCTTCCAAAAGAAAACCACAAAGCAGAGTTATTCGTCTGTGCTTAATTTCATTAATAATTAACATGATGTTGGCATGACACCTGCCATTTAAAGCCATACATATTTTGAAGCCATGCTGTACTTAAACTTTATAAATAAAACTCACTGGGGTCACAAATGGTGAGTGGAGGGATACATCATATATATATATATATATATATATATATATATATATATATATATATATATATACACACACACACACACATATATATGTATATATATATATATAATATTTATTAATTGTAGAGGCAGAGGCTATTAAAGAGCAGAGGAGAAAACAAATGGCTATTCTTAGGTTTTGAATCTGAGCAAGTGTAAGGCGAAAATTAAGAATGGAGGAGAGGCACCACAAAGAGTTTCATTTTTTATTTGATTAGTTTCAGCCTGCTTTTACACACCAGTCAAAGTATGTAAACTGGAGGGTCTAAAAGCAATTCAGGAGAAAATACACAGTATATGTAACTGGACATTCTGCTACTGAAGGTAATTAGCTAATTACTAATAAAGGAAAGAAGCAAAGGAATGAGACCTTGCTGAGCATAATCAACCTGGGAGCATAAGCCTGCTCGCTTAGCCATGAAGATATTCCTTAAAACACTCCAGATGATCTCAGGGTTGCCCCTCAATGGGGATTAACAACCCTCCCTCCACCATACTGGGAAGAAGGCCAAGTTTTACAATATTCCAATTCCACTCCACCAGACTATGGGTGGAATAAGCACATGCAAAGTACGAGTCAAAATGTGTAGCCCGAGGTGCTCTATGAGGCATGCAAGACAAGAACCCAAAAGGAGACCATAGAAGCATTTCAGTCTACCAAGTGGAAAGAGGGTGTTGGATGGGAGGTGGACCCATTTGAAGCCCTTAAAAGCTTTGGAGTTGATTGGTTATTTCAAAAAAGTCCTGATCTCCAGGTCTGAGATATACTCACTTGCCCCATTCACTCACTTGTTCTCTCCATAGTGACTGCGAAGGTCTAGTAGCCCTATATACTCCAAATGCAGACTCCAGGTAGAGGCTGGATATAGCAGCACAGTCTGGAACAGCATTAAATGAACTGAATGGAGACTGAAACCATTTGGTAGGTGATCATGGGCTCCAAAGACTGAGCTTTACCATGAAACAGAAACTCTAGACACTGGCCTTTGTTTTGGCCTTGCTGAAGACACGTTTGCACTTTTTCTTTGGAGGGACAGATGGAGAAGAATATTGAAAACCCAGGGGCAGCCATTTAATTTCACCTGAGTAAATCTTGTGACATCACAATATCCTGTGTGTGGGACCGTGGGAAGTTTTCCTTGCAAACCGAAGAAAAAACATTATTTCAATCTGCTGCAAATCTACCAACTTTTCTTAACTCTCAGATTCTTTTGTCAGCATCAGAGCCTGACTACTCTTCTGCTGTTCTCTTCCAATTTCTTTGGTTCTAAAACTTGCTTTCTTTGTTCTGTGCAACCCATTTGCGATGGAGATTGGCCTTTAGTTTTGACTGCTTTTCTAAGGAAGGGAAGTCTTGTATCCATGAATTTTTGGTGATATATGTTTCAATCTCATAAAGATTGTAGTACATTGTAATTTATAGACCTTAGCTGCCAATATTTAAAATCACTATGTAGCTGAGATTTTCTTTCTAGCCATGCACTAAAAGTATACTAGCTTTTTAAAATAAATGTGATTAAAGATAACATTTTGCTTAATATTCTATTGATTTTATGTAAACTGCATGGATTGGGATTTATTTTAGTACAGAATATTTCTCAATTAAAGTGAGATTGGGTAGAAGATTATGCTGATCTTTGGAAAGTCATCTAGTTATGTCATGACCTGCTTCCTTTCTTAATCAGTATACAGAAAATTACATTAGCCAGAAAAACCACAGGACTCAGAAAATCACAATATGGAGGCATAGGAAAACATGGCTTGACTCCTAGCTTGCCTCCTCCCACAGCCACAGCAAAAATTGCAACTAAAAACAACTATCACCCAGAATAGAGAAATTTGAGCTGTATGGATGTCCAATGGTTATTGTCACCATTGGACATCCTTTAATTTCTTTATGGTATTAAATAAATCATATCCATCCAGATAGGTAGGAGGGACAGAGATGTAGAGATGAGGAATGCGTGGTCCCACACCCATGTGTGGTTGATAAATGCTAAGAGGGATACCTCATGGCAAGGGATCCTAGCACCATACTAGACCACTCATAGCAGGCTTCCAGTGCCAGGAAGATAAAGTCCCATAATTTTGGGCTATAAAAACCAATAGGGGTTGGAGTGGTGAAAGAAACTGTGGGATTCTCAGGCATCTCCTCTTAAAGGGTCCAAAACAGACTTAGGACATATGGAGACTCACTTCCTCTAGGCTTCAGCCCAGGGCAACAGCCAGAAGGGCACCAGTGGCATATGGGGAGAAAATGAAATATCTGGCCTCAGGGTGAGGGCAGGGGTACACCTTCCTCCTGGACAAAATTCCAGAGGCAAGGAAACAGCAATTGTCCCCTTTTTTTTGTCCTCTCCTACAAAGAGCCACAGAGCAGCGAAACCATATCTGATACTCCATCAACCTGGTTCACATGGGTTGCCAAGCCCTGGCGATTACCTAAGCCTCTGTCCCATCCAACTTATGTGTGCACTTTTCTGCAATAGCCCATGCTAGTAAGACAAGAATTCAAATCAGCTATGCCTAATACATAGAAACAAATACAGGGGAGTTGTCAAATTGAAGAGACAAAGAAAGATAGCCCAGATGATCTTCCAAAACAAAACTCCAGTGGAATAATAAAGAAAATGGAGATAAGCAATTTATCAGAGGCAGAGTTCAAAGCACTGGTCATTAGGATGTTCAAGGTATTCACTGGTTACTTTAACAGTATAAAAAAGACCAAGGCATAAATGAAGGTCACATTAAGTGAAATAAAGAAAAATTTACACTGAATCAATAGTGGAGTGGATGAAGCAGAGAATTAAGTCAATAATTTGGAATGTAAGGAAGAAAAAAACAGTCATAACAGCAAGAAGAAAAAAGATTCTAAAAAAGTGAGGATAGGGTAAGGGGCCTCTGGGACAACTTCAAATATACCAAAAAATTGAATCATAGGGGTACCAGAAAAAGAAGAGAAAGAACAATAAATTGAAAACTTATTTGAAAAAATTATCAAAGAAAACATCCCTAACTTGGTGAAGGATATAGACACACAAGTCCAGGAATCACAGAGTCCCAAACAAGATGGACACGAAGAGGACCACACCAAGACACATAATTAAAATGCCACAGGTTAAAGATAATCATAAAAACAGCAAGAGAAAGGCAGATAGTTACTACAAAGGAGTTCCCAAGAGACTGTCACCTGATTTCTCAAAAGAAACTGCAAGCTAGAAGGGACTGACTGGCAAAAAGTATTCAAAGTGATGGAAACCAAGGACTTAAAACCTAGATTACTCTATTCACCAAAGCTGTCATTTAGAATCAAAGGACAGATAAAGTGCTTCCCAGACAAGGTAAAGCTAAAAGAGCTCATCATCAGTAAGCCATTATTATATGAAATGTTTAAAGGCATTATTTCAGAAAGAGAAGGAGCTCAAATTATGAACATTAAAATGGTAATGTCACGACGGCATGGACGGAACTGGAGAGCATTATACTAAGTGAAGTAAGCCAGGCAGTGGAAGTCAAATACCATATGATCTCACCTATATGTGGAATCTAATTAACAAAACAAACAAGCAAGCAAAATATAACCAGAGACACTGAAATTAAGAAAAAACTGACATTAAGCAGATGGGAGTGGGGAGAGAAATGATGTGGGAAAGAAGGGAAAGGTTGGAAATTAACATGTATAAAGGCCAAAGGGGAGTAGGATTGAGGATGGGAGGTGGGGATGGGTAGGGTGGGGGAAAGTGGTGGTGGGAAAATGGAGACAACTGTATTTGAACACTAATATTTATTATTATTATTATTATAGATAAAAGATTTGTATTGAACCACAACAAATCCCAATAGTCAAAGCAATCTGAGAGAAAAGAACAAAGCCAGAGATATCATACTCCCTGACTTCCTTCAAATTATGCTACAGAGTGACAATTATCAACAGAGTATGTTTTTGGCAGACAAACAGACACATAAACCAATGGAATAGAATTGATAGCCAAGAAATAAATCTGTATATATAGAGGCAAATAATTTTTGACAAAGGAGCCCACTACATAGGATGGAAAAAAGAAAGCCTCTCCAATAACTGGAGCTGAGAAAATTGGAAAACCACATGCAAAAGAATGAAAGTAGATTGTTATTTATTATCATATATAAAAGTTAACTCCTGGAGCATTCCTCAACATAATAAAGGCCATATATGAGAAACCTACAGCCAACATTATACTCAATGGACAAAAACTAAAATCTTTCCCACTAAGATCAGGAACAAGACAAGGTTGCCCACTATCACCACTTCTATTCAACATAGTTCTGGAAGTTTTGGCCACAGCAATCAGACAAGAAAAGGAAATAAAAGGCATCCAA
>PVJI01024107.1:0-22435 GCA_004026765.1 Micronycteris hirsuta
CTGAATGTCAGCACGGTGAGGAAGAACACCTGAAACGTTGATGGTGTGATCTCCTCATCGTTCAGGGACTGTCTGAGGACACAGCACCACACGTGGCTCCGGTGATCTCGCGTGACTCTGCTGCTTTTGTGATCACAACCTCTGCGCTTTCACTGTGTGCGTTTCCCAGGCAAAGGGACCGGGAAGATCTCGGAAGGAGTCAATGTCACTTGGAAGGGTCACCCGCTGGAGGCCCTCCCTGAGCCCGGAGCCGAGCCCATGGTGCACCTCCTGACTAAGGCCTGGGCGGATAACAATAGCATTTTTGAAGATGTGGTTGAGGCGAGAGGGAGAGGTGAGGCATGGGGTCGCATGGGGCAGCCTGAGCCGGTCCCCAGGGTCCCGAGTGGTGAGGGCGCGATGGTCCCCACTCCCCGTGTCAAGGCAGCAGCAGGCCGTGCGTTAGCTAGGGACACACAGCCTCGATTAGTCTCGATGTCACGTTTCCTAAAGTCCAAACGGGATGCGCTCTGCCAAGGGCCTCCTTTCTCTGTTGCTCTGTCGCAATAGCTGCTAGAGCTGTCTCCTGCGTATTAACACCTGCCAATAACAAACCTCAACAGAAAACCTGACGCACGAGGACGCGCCGCGTGGCCACGGCGGCCTCCAGTCACCCCCGCGGCTTCTGCTTGCACCTCTGCTGTGCGTGTTGAACTTGACCGCCCGCCCTGTCCTCTCTGATTTCCATCCTCAGACTTGAACGCAGCGGGAGAGGCCCTTGCTCGGTCGAGAGCGCGTGTTTCTGGGGGCTGCTCGCCCCGTCCCCCAGGTCCCCCTCCTCTAGGGTCACGCGAAGGAGAACCAAAGCTGAGGCTCTTTTGAGTGTGTAGAAGTGACGTTTAATTCCCCCAAGGCCGGTGGCTCTCCGGCGCTCAGGGTGTGACCTCTCTGTGCACAGAGCACGCCGGGCTGTACGAGGACGTCGCCGCGCAGGGCTGGTTCATCGGGCTGATGTGCGCCGTGGCCGCCCTCACGCTCACCCTGCTGACCGTCTGCTTCGTGAAGAGGAACCGAGGCGGGAAGTACTCAGGTAGCGTCCGTGTTCTTTTAAGTCCACTGGGGCGGCGCCACCCCGGGAACTGCCCCGGGGCCCTTTCACGGGTGAGTACGTAAAGGAAAGGTGGTGCATGCGGGGGGACCCCCTAAACAGAATCTCTTTATAAAAAATTGTGCGCTCATACTCAGATATTTAAATTTTGGTTGCCTTCGAAGCACTTCCCATTTGGTACAACACACCTAGTGAGACGTTTTTCCCACTGCTCAACACAGTTTTGAACTTGCTGATTCTGATGCCTAAATTTTAGTGCTGCTGCTGGTTTTTGTTCCGCCTCTTCCACATCAGTGAAACATCTCCCTTTGAGGACTTTTTTCATCCAGAAAAGCAAAAAAAGTCACTGAGGGCAAGATTGGGTGACTAGGGAGGGCGGGGCACGGGGGCGATGGGGTTCTGCCGAACTCTCCTAGATCATGGGCAGGCGTGCTCACAAATCACCCGCCCTGAAATGGGCAAGTACTTACTTTGAGAGTCTTCGAAAAAGACTCACGGAAGCTGAACACCGCCAGCTGGTGCACTGGTACCAGTGGGTTCCTGGAACACCCATCCAGTGGGGGCAGCCTGCACCACAAGGGGCCCGCCCTCTAGAAGGTCATTCCAGTTTTCTGGGGTCCCCCCCCCGTGTATACAGTGGAATACTACTCAGCCAACACGGGTGAATCTAGAGAGCGTCACGCTGAGTGGAACAAGTCAGACGGAAAGGACAGGAACTGCGTGATCTCTCTCGTACGGGGGATGGAAAACCAAAAGCAACAAATGAACAAATGAAGGTGTTTTTCGTGTGGTTTTCAGTTCAATTGTTAATCTGTAGGAGGCGCTCTGCAGCTGCGCTGGTCACGCCTCCAGCCCCACGTGTCGGTCAGACTGGTGTCCGCACACGAGCTGTGCCGCGTCCGGGAGGGAAAGCCCTTCCGGTGTCGGCCGAGCAGAGGGGGCCTTGTCCCCGGCCGGCTCCTCCTTTCTGGCGTCCCGCACTGACGGCAGGCTCTCCTGAGACTCAGCGTTTCCCGGCTTCTCCTCGGTGTTCGTGAACCTCAGAGACGTCGCACTAGGATGTCACACATGTGTTTCAGTGTCTTACGAAGAAAGGACCCCTCTTGCACGAGTGACTTCCAGCAGCACTGCCCCCTGGTCTGCGGGCTCAGGGTCAGGCGTCTCTGACACGTGTGGGGCGCAGCGCCGCCCCGAGTGAGTAGTGCAGAGCCCACAGCCCCACCCCCGCTCCCGTGGCGCCTGCTGGAACTCTGCCTTCACCCCGTTTCCTGACGTGTCTTGTCTGATTCGACGTGCGTTTGTGCTTTGGTTGCTGTCACCCTTTCTGAGCATCCGCGATGCTCCCACACGGGGGAGAGGTTCCGCCTACCACTCTCCGTCTGTTCCGATTCGGGGCTGCCCACGAGTTGTGATTCCTCCCACAGATATTTATTGGCAACCCATTATGCATATCGAACGAACAAATGAGCTTAGCTTCTAGATTTTTGTAAAATTGCATGGAAAATGTAGGCAATTTCACATCTCGCCTGCTCCCTGCGGAGACTGAGTTGCTTCGCGTGGATTTTCGAGGACTGGCGAGTGTTCAGGGTACTTGACTGGCAGCGTCACGGAGACCCAGCGCTCCCTGTGGGGGCTCGCCCCGCGCTCCGAGGCGCGGCCTCTCCAAGTCTAAAGGAGCCTCTTCCCGCGGTGCCTTGGGAGGAGACGGGGGTCCACACCCCACACTTTGGGGCGGCCGAGGGGCCCCAGCCTCTGCAGGGCATGAACAGGGAGGAGCCCCTTCCATCCTCGTTTTCCTAGTGGACAAGCAAGACCCTCCCCGTACCGTGTCCAGAAAAACCCACCGCAAAACGCCACTCTCGGTGGCGGCGCACTTCCGTTCTCTTCACTGTAATGACACAGCTCGGACATGAGCCCACGGTGTCTCCGAGGAGGTCAGGAGAGCAGAGGGTGCGTTTGGGGTTCGCCGCTAAGCCTGCACCATGCGGGTGCAGGTGCTGAGTGGATGCGCCGCCCAGGAGGGTGTGCAACGTGCTGGAACTCGGGTCCCGAGGAGAGAGAGCCCAGGAAACCCTTCTCTCCTGTGAGGGGTACCCGGTGAATGGTAGATCGGCCCCAGGGACCCCGGCTCGTTGCACTGGGAGCGAGGTCTGCCGTCCTCACGGAGGGCCCGGTGGCACGGCCGACGTGTCTGTAAGGCACACGCGTTACTCCTTCTCTCTTTCCCTCAGTGAAAGAAAAGGAAGACCTGCACCCGGACCCGGAAGTTCAGTCGGGAAAGGACGAGACCTTTGGTGACTACAGGTAACGCGTCCGCGGGGAAGGGGTCGCAGCCCAGGGCCGTCATCGGGCGACGTTGCAGCCCTGGCCCAGCCGTTACCTTTGATTGGTCAACACCTTCCTCATGCCCGTCCCCCACCCCGCGTGCCACTGGGAAGGTCCCCCAGGAGACCGTTGTCTTGGGGGCCGTGTCCCAGCCCTGGGAGTGGCTCCTCACCACCACCGCCTGGGTTTCTGTCACCATGACGCAGCTCCCCGTTCTGGGGCCAGTGACGGTCCCCGGCAGGGCGGCCCAGGTCACACTCCTGCTGGTTGTGTGTCCAGCTCACTTGGCTCTGGTGACAGCCGTCTCTGCAGTGACTGGCCGGGGGGTGGCCACAGATGGCACCACAGGGAACTGAGCGTGGACACTGGCCGGCTCACATGGGACACACGTCACCTCTGCACGTGCTTCTTGGTGACAGCGAGTCCCGTGCGATGGGAGGGGGCAGAGCCCTCGGCCAGGCGTCCACTCTGCAGCCTAAAGGCCTCCACGTGCCACGTGTCACCAAGTGCTCATTACATTTTCCCAAATCCCCCTTTTTCCGACCTTCCAGCAGTGTCCGATTGGTACGCCACTTTACAGTGTGGTGGTTCCCTGGGCGGGGGTTTAGGAGGCCGCATGGGGTCCCCGACGTCTCGCTCATGCAGAGTGGCTGCTCCTGAGGAGTGGGACGCAGGCCGCTGCCTGCAGCTCTGACCGTCTGAGATGCCAGCCGTGCTTCCTGTTCAAGAAGCCGGAGTTTGACACTGTATTGAAGGGACTTCTTTGGTTATAAGGAGCAGAAGTTGGTTGAGGATCCGGAATGGGAGAGTGATTTGGGGAACGGTTAGGCGACCCGGGGCCCCGAATGTCGGGGAGGCCAAGGCGAGGCATCTGTCCGGCCTGCGGGTGAGCTCCCGCCTGTCAGCAGAGCCCCCACTGTGAGCACGGAAAACGGTGACCAGTCACTCAGAGGGGCGCAGGTTGGTCACAGCTTTCGAGGCGTGTGCGGGCGGAAGTGTCCCTCGGGGCTTGTTCCTCTGTCTTCGAGGTCAGCCTGAGTGTACCGAGTGCTGGGACGCTCGTTAGCACCGTGGAATCGCTACCGTGAGCAGCTCCGAGGCCATTCCGCTGAACGAGTCTCTTGTTTTCCAGCGACAGCGACGAGAAGCCTCTCAGAGGCAGTGTCCGGTCCCTCCACCGGGACACGCAGGCCACGGAGAGCGCGGATAGCTTGGTGCAGTACGGGGACGGGGACCACGGCCTGTTCAGCGAGGATGGGTCCTTCATCGGCGCCTACGCGGGCTCCAAGGAGAAGGGCTCCGTGGAGAGCAACGGCAGCTCCACGGCCACGTTCCCGCTGCGGGCGTGACAGGCCCCCCGCGCCCACCGGCTCCGGGGTGCAGAGCGTGCGCCCGGGGACGGAGCCGGCTGCCAGGGAGCCCGTGGGGACTGCAGCGTCCTGCCACCACGTGGGGAAAAGCGGTGTTGCCCTGAAAACGAAAGCCCTCAGCACCACAGGCCTGTGCTCCTCGTCTGCTCCCTTCCCAGCGCTGAAGGCGCAGAGGAAACAGACCTGAGTTCAGATCCACCCCCCGCATCTGGAGGTCCACAGCCTGCTCCCCGCGTCTGCAGGGCCCGGGCCACCACACGGGGCCTCTGAGAGCTGCCCAGTGACTTTGTCTCCAGAGGGTGAGCAGACAGGTTATTTAAGTGTAAAGAGGAATATGAATGTCTTATTAAAATCCTTTGTTGACTATGTACAAAATCTGTTATTTAAGTTTTACTAGAGGTCTTAGGTAAACAGTCAGCTAGTATTTATTGAGCTCTAACCATGGGGCGGCCATGTTTAAACGGAAGTCTGGCCTTTTTGCTTTCAACGCGAATTGCTTTCTCCATCCATGGTGGCGTCTGCACACATCTGGTTGGTTCTGCTCTCGGACCAAATTCAGCTGCGAAGGAGGCGGCCGCCCCGGGGTCGCCGGACAGCACCGGACAAGTCCTTCCTGCCGCCCGGGGCCTTAACTGGATCCACACGTCTGCGTCTACACGGACTGCCGCTTCCTTTTCCCTGTTTGTGCTGATGTCCGCGCACCTGCTTTGTGAATGCGTTGTACATATTCTGCTACTGTCCACATGGTTTAGAGTACAGGCGGGTTCGTGTTGAGGGGAGCGGGAGAGTGAACAGGCCTGTCTGTCCGTCTGTCCAGGGGGGTCAGCAGGAAAATGCCACTTGGCTTCTCTCCGGAGCCACAAGCAGAAACTCGAGGCCCCAGGCAGACAACTCTGTCCGAAGCGCTTGCCTTCTGTTCTTCCATCGCTTTCCCAACAGTTTCAAAGTCAGATCCCATGTAAGTATGGGGGGGGGTCCCACAGTTTTCGAAATGAGTTTTGTGGCTGAGCACGTTCCTGCCCGGCCCCCCAAAGGACACAGTTTACAGTAGAGGTTCTTGTGCGTATGTTCGCCCCCCTCGAGTTCCAGTGCCCCGGGGGGGGGTGGGGCTGATGCCCTCTGCTCTCTGCCAGCGTCAGCGCGCACCCAGGGGACTCGGTTCCGGGCACGCGGGCCGCCGGTCCCTGTGGAACTGTGCGTGAAAGCCGCTTAGAAATCGCGCGGAGGATCCTGCATGCATGTCGGTAAATTCAGTGTCGACTTCTCCGTTTGTGGACCCTCTTTCCGCCCCGAAACTCTGCGTGGTGTTTACGTGAAACTCATTCACAGATTCCCCTTCCTGGTTTGAACCGCAGTTGTGGGCCCAGCTCCTGAAGTCCTTGACTTGGATTCCTGTGCCCACTCGACTTCCCGTGGGACGTGTGTGACGATCGTCAGCGTGGTAACCCGCGTGGCCTGGCTGTCAGCTCAGACCTCGTGCGCCCCGAACTCCGCCCCGTCTGAGTTCTGAGGAGCGGCTTTCCTGGGGGCCGCAGCATCGCGTGCTGGCTCCCCGGGGGGAGTGTCTGGTGCTCGGGCGGCACGGTTGGGCCCCGGGCAGGGTAGCTGTGCAGAGATTTTACCTCCTGTTCTTTGTCATCCGTCAAAAGGGGCCCGAAGGGGACCGTGTGAGTTGGAAACCGTCTCGGAAGAAGCACTGGGGGCAGATTCATTACACGTTTAACACAAGTGACGGCGTCGTCCCTGTTCCCACGCCCCAGGGGGTCTTCCTCTGTCTGGGTGGTGCGGAGGCCCCTGCTGATGTGTTCTGAGTGCCCCAAACTCACGGACGTGGGGAATGTGGCCGCGTCCTGTCCGCCCTTGGCTGCCTGTCTCACCCGTCCCACTGTGGTTGGTTTCTCCCGGAACCTGCGGCGCAGGAGGGCCAGGCCCCGGCTGGCGATCCCCGGGCTGCGTCACTGCTGTGTGGCCGCAGCAGGTTGTGCGCGTCCTCGGGGGCGGCTGGCGTGAGTCGCCGAGGGTGGGGCGTCTGGGTTCTCCCTGTTCCAGCGCAGACTCCGGCATCAGGCCTTCGGCAAGTTGCTCGGCCCCTTCGCTCCGAACGGTCTCGACGGTGGCGTGCTCGCGACGATCTCAGTTACCTTCTCTTTGTCACAGGGTGTTTTTTATGGAGAAAAATGGAAAATAATAAAAGCTAAGATGCCTTTTAACTTCATAAACCAACCAGTACCCTAACGCTGTATCGAAAAGCCACCCCCCCCACACCAACGCAGTTTTTCCTGTGAGCACATAAATATATTTTTATAGAGAAACGGATCTACAGGAAACAGTGTCCTGTTCAGTGAGCAGGGCGACTGGCACGCGCCGTCCACAGTGACCAGTGAGAAGAAAACCAAGCAGGGTCTTTGCTACGCAGGTGTGCCCTTCATGGACTTTGCATGTGTGTCTGTAAGAAAACGTGCACTTGGTGGATGTATTCTATTCATGTAAAGGCATCCGATATTTTAGATGTATCCGTGTTTATAAAAAGTGTAAAGCACAATGCAGTTGTGCCGGAAGTCCCAAATAATATTTTGTCCTATTTTATATTCCTGGAAGAAATGAGCTAAAGAGAGACCGACAGTGAGAAATGTCGGTTTGGTTTTTTCTGAGCACGAAAAGCGTAACTGCCAGTGGAGACCCACACATGTTTACATGACATTAAGGGGCTGTGGCCGCCATTCTGAGTGGGTCCCACCGGCCGGGGTCCGTGCTCTGCGGGTGCGTCCACGGGGCGTCCCCGAGCTGGCGCGGCGTGCAGCCGGCTGAGTTCGCTCTGTGTCCGCGGTTCGCTGACGTCACAGAAGGAGAGAAAGGCGTGGGGGACGGGCCTGCCCGGTCGCTTTCTGTTGGCCTAGATCGATGTTCACGGTAGAACTTTATTAAAACGTGTTCGTGTTGTAGGTGGTGTTGTGTTTGCCTATGGATATGTACGGCTTCAAAATATTTTCATTATACATGAAACTCAACTTTCCAAATAAAACTTTGACTTCACGGACTCTAAAAATGTTTGTGTTCTTTTCCGTCCCGATGAGAAGAATCAGGATTGACTCACCAAGTGTATCTTTACGTTCCTCTGGTCCCGGAATATCGACACGTGAGGTGTAGATTAGGAAAGGATAAAAGAGGTATAAATAAAGTGTTTTTGCTTCAATGACTGTATTCCCTAGAGACAGTTTGAAATCAATGTCTACAAAATGTAACACGCCAATACATTCTACACTTCAGATTAGTGTAAAATTAAGGGGAATGTGTATCTGTCTGGTGGTTTTTAAAACGATGCGGAAATGCCACTTTCCAAGGAAATGCCCAACAACCGTACTTTCCAAAAAGGCTGCTGGGAACCGAGATGCCCAGTCTGGCTCAGCAGACAGTCTGCTGACAACCGGGGTGTTCGAGTGTTTCCTGCGTGCCGCCGCATTTACCCTCCCCACGGTCTCCTGTCTGCAGGCGTCGGGCCGGCGCGGCTGCGCACGTGGCGAGTGTAGGCGGCCTGCCCTGGCCACAGGGGCTGCCCCAGCTGCCCGGTCCCGCACCCAGGCCCGCGGCCCCGCGGGCGTCTTTGTGACCCCTCCACGTTCTCGGGATGCTGAGGGAAGGCGGGTGTGAGGTTCAGGCTGATCATGTTTACAAATGTCTTGGGTTTTAGCTGTGTGGTCACGGCATCGGCAGGGAAACAGTCACTGCTGCAGGTGTCAGCATCTGAGCGGTGCCCCCCGAAAAAGCAGGGGACGGGGAGTGGCTCGGCGAGCGCGGGGTCCTGGAGTGCTCCGGCAGGGGAAACGCAGCGTCCGGCCTTACTGGCCCCGGGAGTGCCGTGGACGCTCAGTCTCGGCCTCGTGGCACCTCCGTGGTCCCCCTCACGTGTCTGGTTCATCCAAGGTGATCGTCACGTGCAGACACGTGGTTCCAGGGGACTGGCAGCCAGCCCAGGGCTCTCCTCAGGTCGGGGCTTCCGTGGGGGACGTCCCGTTGGGCCTCTCCTCTCAGACGTCTGAAGGTCCCTCAAAGCTGGTGTTTCTTCTGCCCGGGGGCAGGTCTCCCCTCCAGGAGCCGGCCCCCTGCCTGGGCGCTGCCCTCGCACCAGCCTCCTTCCTCCCCGGGCTCAGTCCATCGCTGTTACTGCCCGAGCGTCTCCCGGATCCGTCCGCCGCTCTGCCTGCCACTGCGGCCATGCCCGCTGACCCTTGTCCACGGGCTGTGCCTCTGATCGGTGCCCCTGCACAGGGCGGGCAACAGTCCTGGCCGTGATGTCCCCGCTCTGACCCCCAACATTACTTTCCCATGCTCTCTCGGCGCCTCAGGGATCTTCTGTTGCTCGTCAACGTCCTGCGTGGCCAGACGCCTCCCAGCACCGAGCGCCATCCTTGCCATTCGCTCTTCCTGTCCCCTTTCTGTCCCCAGTTCCTGTGCAGCCCCTCCCAATGTCCTGGGCCTCGTCTGGGCTGCACCAGCGATGGCTCCGGCCGGCAGCTCTGCAGGGGCCATGACCACTTGCAGGGGGACCTGGGCAGGGCTCACGGGTGCCTCTCGCCAAGCCTGTCCGTGGCTGAGAGGCCAGAGCCGTCCATGCCCCCCGGGAAGCACGGAGGAGAGAGCACCCGATGGAGCAACTGGCCCCCGTGGGACGAGGCATGCAGATCTAGCCTTCTCTCTGCTCCCCGTCTCCTCCCCGTCCCTGGATCGAAGCATCATTGGCAGGCGCAGTGGCCAGTTCAGCCTCGCACCTTCTGCAGGTCCCCCTCCGTCCCCGCCTCACTTCCCTGGGCCTCCTGCCTCGCACACGCATGTGTCACGTCTGCACTCACTGGTAAACCCGCAGCCGTGTGCAGATGGCTGCAGACTCTGCTGCGCAGGAACCCAGGCCAGGGCGCCCGTCTTTTATCAGCTGAAAGTGCCTGTCAACTCCCTTCCTGTCCCGAGGTCCTCATCTCTCATTGCTCCCTCACAGAGTCCCGGTCTGCTCTCGGGAGGGGGGACGGCGTTTGCTGAGGGAAGACTTGCAGACCAGGCGCTGTGTCCTGGCGCATCGGAGGGCACGCCTCTCCTGTCTTCACCCTTCACTGCTGCGGAATGTTACTGTTATTATTTTTAATCCTCACCGGAGGACATTTCCCACTACTTTCAGAGAGGAACGGGGAGAGAGAGACAGAGAGAGAGAGAGACAGAGAGACTGCCTTGTTGCACATGCCCTGACCGGGAATTGAACATGCGACCTGGGAATGTGCCCGATGTGTCCTGACTGGGAATCGAACCCAAGGCCCTTTAACACCCTTAGAGGCCCTTCGGTCCATAGGAGGGAACTCCAGCCACCTGAGCCCCCACCCCACTGGGGCCCTGCCCATTCTACCCTCCCTGTGGCTATTAGATCACTGCCTTCACTTCCCCAATGAGTCCAGAAGGTCCCCAAGGGCAGGACACACCTTCTTTTTCCTCCTGAAAACCCCCATCACCTGCACGGTGCCCCCCGATGTCTGCGCGTCCAATGTTACATCACGGAAGGGGCGCAGACCCTGGGCAGTGCACGCCTGTGAGTGCAGGCTGCTCCGCGGGCAGAAAGGAGCCTCCACCTGCCCCTGAGCCCTTGTCCCCTGTGTCCCCCGTCTTCGTGAGCGGCCCAGCGTGGGGTAGGCAGCGTGGACTGTGCCTCCTTATTCTACCTCAGCCTCTGTCAGCTGCAGCTCCGAGCTGGCTCTCGGATCCACTCCTGTCTCGCCCGCGCGGCTGCTATCCCGCTCCGACACCAAGTCCAAGGAGCTCGCGCCCCGCTCCCCGGGGGGGGGCCTTCTAGCCCCTCTGCGTCGACCAAACAGGCCTGGGAACTTGGTAAAGTCTACGTCTAGTGGCACTCAGGTTTTGCAAGCCATGCGGCCACCTTCCCAAATTGCCGCACCCAGGACTGTGCAGGGGTGAGCCCCTCCCACCTTCCTGACCCCGCCTCCTGGGGGCCACCTGACACCCTCCCCCGCCAGAGCCCTGCCCCAGGACGTGGCGACTGCCCTTCTGCCCAGGCTGCCCTTCCGCCAGATCCGGTGTGAACTGGGTGAGGTCGCTTCTGCGGAGAAGCCGGGCCTGATGATCAATCAGCTCTAGTGCGGTGGTGACACCAAGCCTTTTACGTCGCCATGCGATCGGCGCCGTGTTCATTTACATTCTCACCTGGTTCTTTTTCTCAGGTAAGTCCCACGAGAACAGCGAGGCTGTCTGGCCCACGGCCGACACCCGGCGTGGCCCAGATGGGGCGCAGGTCCAAAGTGAAGGTCGGGTGCGTAGAGAACTGGGGCGAAGCGCCACGTGGGGAGCAGTGTGAGGAGTAACAGCGAGGGGAACACTCCACTCAGCTACCCGCTGGCCTCAGGCGTGTGCGTTCCACAAAGTCCTGTGTTTACGACATGCTGCCCTTAATGTGGTGACTGTTTCACAGCATGTAAAGTATCGAATCATTGTTTGTACTCCAGAAACTAATGGGTTAGATGTCAATTATACCTCAGCGTAAAAAAGAGAAAAGAGCCCTGGCTGGTGTGGCTCAGTGGATTGAGTGCCGGCCTGCAAACCACAGGGTCACGGGTTCGATTCCCAGTCAGGGCACATGCCTGGGTTGAGTGCCAGGTCCCCAGTAGGGGGTGCACGAGAGAGGCAACCACACACTGATGTTTCTCTCCCTCCCTTTCTCCTTCCCTTCTCCTCTGTCTACAAATAAAGAGAAAAGAACATACGACCACCTGATAAAAACTACACAGCATGCTCATCACAGAAGAAAAAATTGTCAAGGCTGATTTCAAGCCCTGTCTTCCGCTTTTGGGGAAGGAAATGGTTTTTCATGTTTTGTAAAACAACTCAGTGATTAAGGCAGAAATTCCATTTATAAGAATCAATACAAATATTTGGGACAAGGGTCAACTTCAGTCAGTTGCATACAAAGAAATTAACCCCAATACAATATATATTTTAAATATAGTGTATTTAATAATATACTTTATATAATCCAATGTTTATTAGAATGATTATGATGATTAAAAAGTGTGTAATGTATGCTTGTAATTCCTTGGGAGAAATGTTTACATTATAACACAGTGAATTACTATGTAGCGCATAATAATTAACTGTGTTTTAAAATGAATTTAAAAATATCAACACATGCCTGTCTGATGAAGTTATTGTACCGGTTTAATAAAAGGTGTAATTAAAAGACTGAACCACTAGGTGGGAGTGTTTCAAAGTGGTAACAGCTGTGGGGCCACCCCGCTCCCCAGGGTCAAGGCAGCAGGTTGTAACGATTTCAGCGTGTTAGGTGCGTGTTAGTTAAACTCTTGCTTCAAACCATGGTCTCGCTGCAATCGCTACTGACGTCCGTTAACTCAAGTTTGGTGAACTACCCGGGGCCTTTCTAACACTGAAGGGAGAATACTTTTCAAATCTTGACAGTGTGACAAAATTATCTGTCGTAATACTTAAGGCATGAAAATAATTAGTTTCTTAGTTTAAGCCTTTTTTTTCTGGTAGAAATATGTGGAAGTAATTTCTTTTTTAAAGATTTTATTTCTATAGTTTTAGGGAGAGGGGAAGGGAAGGAGAAAGAGGGGGAGACAAACATCCAGGTGTGGTTGCCTATTGTGCGCCCCCTACTGGGGACCTGGTCCACAACCCAGGCTTGTGCCCTGACTGGGAATCGAACCGGCGACCCTTTAGTTCACAGTCCGGGGCTCAATCCCCTGAGCCACACCAGCCAGGGCGGATTTCTGAATTATTTACGTTATTATCTATCTCTGAACAAATGGAGGTTTCTTAGATTTTTCTTGACTACATAACTGACCCTGGGGTGCCAGCGCCCCTAAACACCGCAGTGGCACCGACACCATGGGCCGCTGTGAGGTAAACGGGAGCGCAGATGGGCAAGAACCTCAGCCACAGGCAAAGGGCTGACGTCACTTCATGGCTTTAATGAAGCCCTTTATAAACCTGTTCACTGAGAATTCTGTGGTGAAGAGTGTCCTGTGAAATAAGCTCTTTGTCAAGAAAGGTCACCAGGTGAAGCCTGAGTTGACCTCTGCGGCAGGTAACGGTTCATTTCAAAATCAAGTTGAACGTTGACTTCAGCATGTAAAGGATAACTCTCTGCACCTGCTTGGCCGCCGGGCCACACAGGTGAGCAGGCAGCAGCGCCCCCTGGAGGACGGGTTGGGGCAGGCGTGCTGGGCTCCACCCTGTGGCCCGGGTTCTGCAGAGCTGGGCTCAGGCCCGGAAGGCGGACTTCTAACAGTTCCCCCGTGCTGCCGCTGCTGCCGGTGGTCTGGGGGAGGCCCGGGGAACCGCCGGCCTACGACAGTGCATAGATCTGGAATCGGTTAATTATACCCGGGGATGTGAGAATGAATTTCCCGTGAGTTCTCCAAATGTTCCTTTCATAGGAGGAGCAGCCTGACCCTCAGAACAAAAAGCCATCGCATTTTTCCCTCGTGATTTATGGAGGAAAACTCACAACACAGGAATATCAGTTTTTCATGTTTTGTGACATCTAACAGACCTAAGAATTTAAGTTATGGATTTTCATAAAACAGCTTGAAACTGCTATCTGTACCACAATTTATAGGAAATGTTTTTTTTTTCCTCACCCAAGGACATTTTTTTTTCCATTGCTTTTAGAGAGAGAGGAAGACAGAGGAGGTGGGGGGGCTGTCCTCACCCACACCCCGACTGGGGATCGAGCCGCGAGCTTTTGGTCTGCAGACGCGGCTCGAACCCGAGCCTCACCGGCCAGAGCGGGAAACGTTCTCGGGTAGAAGCGACCGAGGTTTGAATCCCACGAGCAGCCTCACACCTTCCTGCTCCAGAGCAAAGCGTCTCCAGTAGCCGTTGCCACGTTGCATGTCCTCCCAGACCTGACCACTTGGGAAATGACCACGGTCTGCAGACTTCCTCAACACAGCGTCTGGAAGTCGGCAGTTCTGTGGGCTGAGCTCTTGCTGCCCAGGGCTCAGCTGTGGGGTTTAGTTTTTTTAAGATTCTATTTATTTATTTTTAGAGAGAGGGTAAAGGAACGAGAAAGAGAGGGAGAGAAGCATTGTGTGGTTGCCTCTGCAGTGCCCCCCACTGGGCACTGGGATATTCTTCAACCCAGGCATGTGCCCTGACTGGGAATAGAACCAGCGACCCTTCGGTTGGCAGGCCGGTGCTCGATCCACTGAGCCGCAGCAGCCGGGCCTCGGCTGTGTAGTTTAGTGAGGGCGGGCAGGACGCCGTGTGCAGGGACCTCAGCTCTGCGGGTGTCTGGGCCTGCCCACGTCCCCGGACCTCACGCAGAGAGACGGGCGCAGCACCCACGAGACCCCCACTCCACGACTGTGCTTTCTTGTCCCCTCATGGAGCTGTCCCCTCCCGCGCCGGCCCTGGGGAGCTCCGCTGCTTCTGCTCGCCCTCAAGGCCAAGGGAGCCGAGACACACGCCCTGCTGGGCTCCTGCCCACGCTGGCACGTGGTGCCTGACACGCAGCTGCCACTTCGGGACACGCACAGTGACGGCAGCAGCCCAGCTCATTAAAAACGCCGCTTCCACATCAGACGAGTTGACGATCATCACTCAGCTGCCAACGTTACAGAACCAATTAGCCACTCACTCCCTGTCTGGCTTGTCAGCAACGAACATACGAGGTCTGTCCGAAGGAATCCAGCCACGGAATGTGAGAAATGGAGACATTTGTTGAAGAAGAAACATTGTACTGATGACAGTGACACCTCAGTCCCTTCAAAGGAGGCTCCTGGGGACCTCACACAGTTCTCCCATGGCCATCAGCTGCTCCGTCATGTTTTCCTGAATCTCACTGATGTTCTGAAATCGCTTCCCTTTCAAAGATGATTTTAATTTTGGAAAAGCCAGAAGTCACGGGGTGCCAAATCCGGGATGTAGGAGGGCTGAGTCACCTGGGTGATCTGATGTTTCGCCAAAAAACTCTGCATGAGACGTGATGCATGAGCAGGTGCTTGTGGTGATGAAGCTGCCAATCACCAGTTGCCCACAGCTGCGGCCTCTGAGTCATCCGAATAGTTTCCTCAGAGGAATGTTCAAGCTTAACACAAAATCTCACGCAGATTCGTTGCTATACTTGCTCAGTCATTCTGAATGTGACGGCCGCACAGCACACGTGCTCACTCAACAGCGTCTACCGCCCCCACTGACTGGTGCAGTGAAGTCGTCATTGTTCACACATGCACATTCCAGTCCACGCTCCTTGGCTGCCAGGTTACACCGATGTCGTGCAAACCGTTCTCATTATATTCTCAATGGCTGGCCTTTTCCAGACAGACCTCATCTGTGTGTGAGCATCGCTGTGCGAGAGTAGCAGGACAGGTGATACCGCATGACAGGTGAGAATGAGAACACGTGACAGCTACGCGTTCCTCACAGGATATCTTAGTGGTTAAGAGGGTGAATTTAAAAGTCGGCAGAGCAGCTGAAAGGAGGGCAGCCCGTTGTACACGGTGGCTCCAATCCCGCCGAGGTGGTCTCCTGGAGGGCTGCCTGGAGGAAGAGGGCCAACCTCTTCCTGGCTGGGTTCAGATCGATTGGTAACGTCTGCTCCCAGCACGGGGCAGTGGCCCTGCAGGCTGGTGGCCAGAGCCCCGGACTTTAAGAGCCAGAGATTCCTGGATTTTGTGCTGGCATCAGCACTGAGAGCTGAGTACCTGGAGGGCCCTGGGAGCCCTTTGACCCCTCCGCGCCGGTCACTCAGGGACCACCCGTGGTTGGGGAGGTGAACAGTCCCTCTCGGCCTTGGTGGCCGATGCTCCCGCTTGTCAGGTGGCCCCGGCGCACAGACGTAAAGCGGGGCCGCGGCTGACGTGACGGCGAAAGGACACGCTCTCAGGTCTCTCACACGGGAGGGGCGACCAGTCCGCAAAGACAGGAGGGCGCACACAGCCCCCCAACCCCGAAGCCCCCTGAGGCCTGGAGGCAGGGCCCGTGTGAGGCGCCGTGAGCGGCGAGGCTCCGCTCCGGCTCTCGGCCGGTCACACGGCGGGGCTCCGAGTGCGGCCCCCGCCTCGGGCCCGCCTGTCGCAGGTGTAGCTGGTGCTGCACGCGAAGGGGCCCATCACTGAAACGGGCCGCGTGTTCACAGAAACACAGGCTTCTGGGGACTTGTGAGAGTTCAGAAAGCCGTGCTTCTGTGTGGCACGGGGACCCACATTTCAGCCCAGACCTTCAGGGGAAAAACTTCCAGTTTAATTTTTTAATTCCATTTTTATTTATTATATTTAGATAATATATCAGATAGTGCATTGCAAAGGAATTTTAGCATTTATTTTGAGCACATTATAAGACCTGTGATGTAACAACTAATTACAAAACACAAGAATAGAAACGAGGTATTTCAGGCGCTGCCCACGCATAACGCACACGTTCACCTTTTCCCTGAGAAATGTGGGCAAGACAGCGCTCATCACACACGGCGAAGCGCGGCGGCCGCCACGCGCCCTCACACCCAGCGACGTGCCGCTCTCAGCCGTGTTTGCGGGTCTGCAGAAGCACCGCCTGCCGGAGTGAGGCTGGCAGGGCAGTAACATGGGTGTGACCATGTATAGTGTTGACGCGAACATTTCTCCCAAAGTGTCCTGTGGCGTGCTTGAGTGTGACATTCGTATGTTACAGAATCACGTGCCGACGAGTTCGTCACAAAAGGGGCGTTATTTGTGCCGCACCCTGCAGCTGCATTTACTTGCTGACACGGCGCGTCCTGAAGAGGCGGTGCCTCCGTCGGAAGCCCTGGGCTCGGGCCTGGAGGGTCCTGGCTCTCAGCAAGCCTCGGCGGCGGTTTTCCTGCCGAAGGAAGAGCAGGTTTGCATGCCGATGGCCGCAGTGTTTGCTGAACTCGCGGGGTCACACGGGAGATCGGACATGGCCACGTGGCTTCAGGACTAGCTTATCAGGGTCATGGCAGAGGGTCGTTCTGCCTCGGAGCCGTCACCATGAGTCCTGGACGGGTGACAGTTTTGCTGGGCTGGGCCGTGAGGAAGGAGCGTGGAAGAGCAGAGTCGGCTGCAACCCAGTCACGTCAGCTTCTGGGGAAAGGACGTTCGCTGCGCCGTTTTCCAAGGTCGCTTCCTTCCACCCGAAGAGCCCTCTTTTCCCGTGCCAGGCGAGGCGGGCCCCACTCCCGTGGCGCCTTGGCGTGCAAAGCGACGAGTAAACGGGAGGCACGGTGACATCGCCTGGTGACATCTCCCTGGCAGGCACCTGCTCCCACCTGGCGTGCACGGGAAGTCGCTGCCCCTGCGCCGCTCTCTCCTGCCCGTGATGCTCTGTCTGCAGACGGCAAAGGCGGCTCATCTGCCGCGCGTCTGCGCCTGTTCTTGCGAGGAGCTATTTCAGCTGGAAGTCAGTCTCTAAAAAGGACGGGACTCGCGTACCAAAACAAGCGTTCCTCACTTCGGACTTTCCGAGAGAAGCCAAAGTCTGGCTGCCGTCTGGGTGCGCGCACCGCAGGCTGCGGTTGGCGGTGCGGAGTCGCTGCGCAGTGCTCCCACGGGGGAGGGGCTGGGGCGCGGGGCTAGGACACTTCCCTGCTCAGGGAGCGGTCCCCGGGAGGGCATGGGGTGAGAGCCGGTGTGGTGGGCGTCATGGTTAGGGGGATATATATAAACATATATTTTTTACTTTAGTTTCTAAATAGTTAAACAAAGCTCAACGTTGAAGTGGAATCTGTGTTGGGGAAACAGATGAGGCCGGAGCTCGGTGAGCGCCCAGCTCTGCTGGGGAACCGCGCAGGGCGTGCTGTGGGGGCGGGGGCGGGGGCACCGCCAGACCCGGGGAAACAGGAGGGTCCCACGGACAGGGCCCACCCGGCGGCTTGTCGCTCACCTTTGAGGTCACATTGGTTTCTGCTGACCCTGACCCACTGCTTCCGTTTTTCCTTCATCTTCACGTTTCCAGGGCATCTCTCTGCTAACGACTCCCACGTCCCACTGGCTCGGGGACACGGGTGACGCTCCTTCTGGAACTGGGAACAAAACACAAAATAAGCTTCTTGATAAATAAGTCATTGAACACCAAAGGCGATGCTGCCGGTGTGGCTGGGTTGCTTGGGGTTTACTCCAAACTGTGAGGTGCGACTTCCGTGCATCGGGGTGAGTGGGGCCTTCTGTGACGGTGGGGACGTCGGGTGGTTTTTCTCTCGCTGATCGTGACTTTTTCACGTGGTTTTACATGTTCCCCATGCAGTCAGGAGCGGCCCGTGGCCATCGGAACACTAAGCATGGCTAGGAGAACCGAGGAGTGGAATTTTCACTTTTTAATTTCAATTAATTTGGATTTCAGTTTTGCCAGCCAGGCCCGGCTCGTGGCCTTCGCGCTGGCCAGCACCAGTGTGCACGAAACTCCAGCACTTCCTCCGAAAATAAATGCAGAGCTTGCGCAGGCGATGATGACAACGCTCCAGGGTTCCCGGAGATGTCCCCTCGCTCTCACTGAAGGAGGTGTGACGCACACACCCGTCTGCCCACGGACGCACGCTGGCGGCACAGTCGGACAATCTTCCCACGGCTAGATGATCTCTCCCGGAGCTCAGTTTAACAGAGACTCATTTCTGAGCGAGAAGAAAGTCAGAGAGCACACGGCCTCCGTCAGGATGTGGACGAACTTGAGTGATGTGACACACACATCTCCCCGTAAATGTCCACACTCATCCCCAGATTCACGAAATGCACTTGTGATGCAGCAGAAATAGGCAAAGTAATGTCAACACGAAACCAGCTCAGCTGGTGGCCACGTTCGGATGGGATGGTCGCTGCAGAGCTGCCTGGACTTAGGAAAGTTTCTCAACCCCTGTCCGTGGATGACGTCTGCCTCGGAGCGTTCCGGGACGGGACCCTCGCCGGCCTGGGAGCCTCAGCACCGACCCGGAGCCGTGCAGAGAGACCCCTGCGTGTCCTCGTGGGTCTTGGAGTCTCCTCAGCACCGGGGGGCGGGGGGAGCGGACTGGAGCCTCGAGATGGAAATAACCGGGGACAGTGGTCGTGGTCAGTGACGGGCGTGAGGTCACCCAGAATATAATCGGAACATTTGTGTGAGCTGTTTACAGCGGCGCTGGTGTTTGGAGGGCATTTAAAACATCTGTTTTTAATTAAAATATTTGAAACGGGCAATAATGAGATAGAATACACACCACGTTTCAGCTGTGTTTCCCCCAATGGTCACGACTCCCGTTTCGCTGTTTTCACTGGCTGTAACGGTCGGGGTGCTGGGAGGGGTGGGGGTGACGCACCAGCGGCAGGAACCCCCTTCTCTGTCCAAACCTCAGACTGTATCTGGCAACACGGGTCCTTTGCTTGGGGTCGGCGGCGTGACTCCAATACACACGAGGATGAACACTGATGTTTAAAATTATCCTACTTTGGGCGTTTTGCAGTATTGCGCAGACTCGCATGCCGTGAAAAATCCTCAGTGTGAGATTTGACATTGAAATTTTCTCATCTTCTCCCGCTGACCGGCCACTAAGCGGGGCGGAGTTCACTCAGTCCTGCCCGACAATTACCGGGACGTGAAACGCTGACACTCACCGCCTCCGTCCCAGGGAGACTCTGCAGAACAACTGTTCTCTGTGGACAAGCTGGGCGGTGCTTTCTGTGTTGGGCCTGGAAGGGCCTGAAGGAGTGTTTCTGGGGGACCCGAGCACACTTGCTCTTGGAGCAAGCAGGCCGTGGATGAGCTGGAGCTGGGACCGGTTCAGGGTTGTGAGTCCCTGTCTCCAGATGAACGAGGCACCAACTCCAGTTTGGTTCCCTGTGTCTGGACAGGCTCTTGCCACTGCCGGTCTCCCCTGGGGGGGGGGGCGGTGGCCGCCCTTCTCCAGGCAGAGAGGCACACGGGGCACCCTTCCCGCACCCTTGGGCTCCCCTGGGGTCTTATGACCTCCCCCATTCCCTACAGCTCGGAAGGGCTCCATTTAAAATGTAACACTTCTGGCCATTTAAAATGTCTCACTACCAGCCCTGGCTGGTGGGGCTCAGTGGACTGAGCGTGGGCTGCGAGCCAAAGGGTCGCCGGTTTGATTCCCAGTCAGGGCACATGCCTGGGTTGCAGGCCAGGTCCCCAGTGGGGGCCACGTGAGAGGCAACCACACATGGATGTTTCTCTCCCTCTCTTTCTCCCTCCCTTCCCTTCTGTCTAAAAATAAATAAAATCTTTAAAAAAAAATTTCTCACTACCAATGTCTCCCACGCGTGGACGTCTCCGTGGACAGTATTTGGCGCGGTCTGTGTTGGGTTGATTGTTTTGTTGATGATGCCGCCATCCCGAGAATGTGCCCACAGACCCCCCTCCCACAGCGATGGTCCCAGAAGCCACACTCTGAGGTCTGTGCTGTGTCCACTGTGGGTCCGGGCCGTGGCCGTGGGTCCGCAGCCTGCTGCCTACCCCGTGGCTGAGTGTGAGGGGGCACAGGCAGACCGGGCCTCAGGCACCCATCTGCTGACCTTGGCTCAGGGCTCCGGTCGGCTTGCAGGTTGTTCCTGGGGCCCTGCCGGTCCCTGCCCCCCACACTCAGGGTCAGACCCACGGAGCCTGACGGCTGTGAGGTCCTAGTTCCCTTCCCAGCCGCGTTTCCCCTATGACATCCCTAAATGTTTTCTCCGGCGACCCCTTCCTTCCCGGAGCGCCCGGCCTACCAGAGGTCACCTCTGCTATGGAAATCCTGCCGCCGCTCTCGCTGCCCCGCCGTCGCCCGGTGGGTCCAGCTCACCCTTCCCTACGACCCACGGGGTCAGGTCCTGCGAATAAACCACATCATCTGCCTCCCTCCCTCAGGGACGGGCATTCACATGTGTCCCTTCTCTCGACATCAGCGAGCGACCGTCAGTGCCCGCCTCGTGCGTGCCACACGGGGCTCACGAGCAGGCGTGACTCCAGTCACACACCGTGGGTTGGACGGTCAGACGGCAGTGCGCACACATCCCCGCTTGCCGACGTGCAATCTGTGTTCTCACACGAGAGAAGTGACGTGAATGAGTCTGTGTCTGCCTCTTTGTCCTTGTTCTTGCCAGGACGTAACGCTGTGAAATGGCTTCGAATTCTGAGTTCTCATGAATGCTTTCACAGACACTTCTCTGACGAGGCTGAACGTCTTCTCAGAGGTCTGTGGGAATCTCTCCAGCCCCCGCGGCTCCATGTGCTTGTGTTGACTGTGCAGGTCTCTCGAGTCAGAGAAATGATGGCGTTCGTGGTGATGGGGTTCGGTCTCCAGGGCAGAACGGAATCGTTCTAAATGCCACTGGGGGACTGTCTGCCGCCACCCACTTAAACACTTCCAGTTAAAGAACTTTTACCAGCAGCCATGCGTGTATTTTCATATCGGAGACTTCTTAGCTCTAAGAAATCGTTTTGTGGGGTGTTTCTATTAAAAAATCCCTGATGTTTGAGGTCCCTTTCTCATTTCCGTCATCACACGCTGGCACGCCTCTCCGAGAGCTTGTTTTCTTCTCATTTTTTACGAATGTTTTCACTGTGCTTTCGATTTGTATGTTTCGCATTTCTGTTCCACGCCGGATGCCACCACGGACTTGTGCTTACGAAATCTCCGTCTGTTCAAAGGCAGAGACGGCCTCGTTAATTTATTATAACTTCCAGGAAAACATGTTAGAGAAACAAAGTACTTGGTGCTCAGCTGCGACCTAACCCCCCCCCACACACACACAGTGTGTGCGTCTTTCTGACGTGAATCCCATGCTCTTTCCGTCACGCAGTGTGCTTTGCACGGCACAGGTCAACTTCCGTGAGAGTGCAGTTGTTGATCCAATGTGGGAAACACTTAGGGGAGCGGATGGTGTATAAAAAGTCGTATGCGCCCTGGCTGGTGTAGCTCAGTGGACTGAGCGCGGGCTGCAAACCATGGGTCTCCGGTTCAATTCCCAGTCAGGGCACATGCCTGGGTTGCAGGCCAGGTCCCCTGTAGGGGGCGTGCAAGAGACAACTACACACTGACGTTTCTCTCCCTCTCTTCCCCCTCTCTCTAAAAGTAAATAAGAAATTTAAAAAGCCTTATATACTGCACCTTGTTTACGTATTGCAAGGAACGTGGGCAGCGCGGACACCTCACCACTCCCCCCGCCGGCGCACAGTGGGAAAGGCTGCCGTCCTGCCTCGCCTGCCTCCAAGCCGGGGCGAGGAGCTGCGCGCGTCTGCTCACGGAGATGTGGAGGCTGTTTTCCGTTTCTGCAAGCAGAGTGGGCCTTGCGACTCCCTTTGGACAAAGAGACTTCGCAAGCATGGTGCAGACGGACGCTTGACCTGCCCCTGCACCTGGGGGATGACCTGTGTGGCTCCGGAAACCTCTCCGCCTCCCGAAGACATGTCCAGGGGCCCTGCTGGAGGGAAGGCAGCATGTGGGGCGGAGCAAGGCTGTCCACACGAGGGACATCCCCTGGACCAGGACCTCCCTGGACCAAACTGTCCCGCCGACCTGGCAGCTTACTGCACAGAACCTGAGAGAGAACAGTCGGGACTGGAAGGAGAAGTGCCCACCCCACCGAGGCCGCACTCAGACCCCCGGGAGCTCAGGAGAGTGTTGTTTGAAGCCACCCACCTTTGGAGACGTTCATCATGTAGCAAATTCTAACTGGCAGCCACC
>PVJI01024108.1:0-22484 GCA_004026765.1 Micronycteris hirsuta
CTTGTTAGTTCAGTTTCTTCATTAGATTCCACATATGAGTGAAGTCATATGGTATTTGTCTTTCTCTGAATGGTTCATTTCATTTAGCATAATGTTCTCCAGGTCCATCCATATTGTCATAAAGGGTAAAATTTTCTTCTTTTTTATGGCCAGTAGTATTCCATTGTGTAAGTATCCCATAGTTGTTTTATCCACTCATCTGATGGACACTATGATTTTTATCCTTTATTTTGTTAATACAGCACATCACATTTATTATTTTTTAGATGTTGAGCCGTCCTTGCATCCCAGACATAAATGTGACTTGATTATGGTATATAATGCTTTTGAAGTACTGTTGACTGTTTTGCTAATATTTTGTTGAAGATTTTGCATTTATTTTTATCAGGGATATTGAACTGTAATTTCTTTTCTTGTAGTGCTTTCCTGGCTTTAGCATCAGGGTAATGTTAGTCTCATAAAGTAATTTTATAAATGTTTTCTCCTTTTCATTTTTTTAGAGCATTTAAGAAGGATTGGTATTAATTCATCTTTAAATATTTGGTAGAATTCACTATGAAGACATCTTTTCCACTGTTCAAAACTGTTTTCAACTCACCAGTTTTGATGCCTTTTAGTGCTTCTGCCATTTTTGTTTCACTTCTTCCACATCAGCAAAGTGTTTCCCTTTGAGGACATTTTTCATACAGGAAAACAAACAAAAAAAATCTCTAGAGGTGAGATCAGGTGAAGAGGGAGGGTGGGCATGGGGGTCATGCCTTTTTTGGTCAAAAAACTGCTGAACACTCAGTGCAGTGTGGGGAGGGGCACTTGTAAATCACCCATCATGAAACTGGCAAACGTGTTGAAAGAGTCTTCCAAGAAAATTTACTGAAGCTGAATACAGCCTCTCACAACAACGCCAGCTGGTACACTGATACAGATGGATTCCTAAAACATTCACCTAGCAGGGGAAGCTTGCACTACAAGGGGCCCGCCTTGCAGAAGATAATTCCTGGTTTCTTTATGTATGTGTGTGTGTATGTTTGTAATCTGTTAGATTTGTTTGGTCTAATGTATAGTTCAAGTCTGTATTTTTTCTTTATTTTGTTGAATTAGCAGGAGGCTTTTTTTCTTGTAGCTCATTGAGCTTCCTTAAAATAGCTATTTTGAATTCTTTATTGGGTAAAACACTAGTCTCCATGTTTTGGGGTCAGGTTACTGGTAACTGCTGTGATTCTTGGTGGTGTCATTGTTCATGCTCTTGAAGTTTGTGTTGTTGCTCTCTTTCGTATTTTTGTATTTGAAGTAGCAGTCACCCCCTCCAGCCCCCCCTTTTTTTTAACAGATCCTGCCTCAAGTTTACTTGTACAAAAAGCACAGGAAGACACCAGCTCCGTGTGGACAGCAGCCCAGGCGTCACATCAGTCCTTCCGTCCTCACATTGGCAGACAGAGGTCTCTACCGTGAAGAATTTGTGGGGACCTGGGCACCTTTGGGAACCTGAGCCTGAGCTGCAGCTGCAGCTGCAGTCACAGCTTGGGCCTGAGTTTGAACCTTGACCTTGGACTTTGGCTGGCAGAGACTGAGACCCTTGGCAATGCAAGCATGAGCACTATTTCCCATGCTTGAGGTGAGCATTGTGAGCAAGTCAATTGAGCTTGCGGCTGCCACCCTTGGACTTGACCTGGGTTTTGCTAAGGCCTTGATATCCTTGGCACATGTGCTCACAGCCTTGGTGTTGTTGGCCTGCATCTTCTTTGGGTCTTTCTTGTTGTGCTTCTTGGCAAAGTGCATGTTCCTCAGGAACTTGGAGTATGTCCCCTTAAGATCAGGGTTTCTTGATGCAGTTTCTCTCCCATTTTTGGTACTGGTTGTGTGTGATGTGGTTCTTCAACTTGGCCATATCTGTACTGAAGCCTGCAGCTCCCAAAGCTCCTGGGGTCAGAAGAGCTCTTCTAGTTTTTATTAACTGCTTTCAGGAGAGAATTCTCTTCCATCACCCCTGCTGTAACAGAGAATGAAAAGCGCATCATATTTTCACAGTATTGTACTAACCAGAATTAATTGTACTAACAAGACTTTTGGAACAAAAACAGGAACCAGATTTTTTGGTGAACAACTGGTATTTTAGCCTCTATTGTACATTCCAGGGATCAGCAGTTCCAGTTTCCATCCAGATACAAGCTGACCATCTGCAGGAATTCAGCTGATGCAGAAGGATTCAACAGCAAGACTTTGGTTGGAACCAGACAAAGCACTGCCTACACATCCCCACTTCCTTTCCCTCTTCTTATAAAAGCCACCCAGCTTGACCACAGATGTTAAGATGGTTTTTAGGATAAGAGTCCACCATCTTCTTGGGTCGCCAGCACCTGAATAAACCTCTTTCCTTTTTATTAACTCTTGTCTCACAAGTATTGGCTATTCTGTGGCAAGCAGCTGAACCTGTGTTTGGTAACACTGCCAGTGATTCTGACTTTCTTGGACCTTCTATGAGTACGCCCACTGCGCACTTCTTGCTCCCTCTTGTGGCAGAACTTTTAAGGTTGTTTACCTTATCTCAATCCTGCAATGCACCGGGCTCTGTGCTGAGAGACTGCCTTTTGTTTTCCCAAATGTCATGCTGAAGATCAAGTTTGCGGCTTCTCCTTAGTTTGCAGAGTCCACCGGGGTTTCTGCACTTGCTCACTGGCCAACTGTTAAAGCTCTCTCTCTTCACTGCTGTTGGGAGCGCCCTCAGAGAGGTGGCTACAGGATGTGGATGTGTTAAAGTGAGGGGCACCGGGGACTGGTGGTGCCCACAGACTGGTTGAGCTGAACCACACACAGGTGAGAAACTGCCAGCAGCTCATGAGCACGCGTTCTGATGGAGTTCAGAACACAGACAGTAAGATATGCATCCCTTTAATGCCCTCTGAGAGTCCTATCTGTTGCTTTCTCAGCCTCTACGTGCCTCCATTTAGGCACCTCACGATTTAGGAGTCCAGATGGGATGAAAAATGAGTCTCTTTCTTTGGCAGCATCCTACGTAGCTAGTGAAGCAGAGTGCCCACTTACACTCTCACTTTTCCCGGTGAGAGAAATCATGGGTGGTGAAGATCCCTCTTGGCAGTAGTAGCATTACCTTGGGAGAAGGGCATTGTGGGTAAAATCAAACTGCTCCTTTTACCCTCTCTAATGCATCTTAAGTCATATTTGTTTTGCTCCAATGGTGTGTTGGAACTTCTCTGGAGATCTGAACTTCAGCATGGGCTGTCTCATCCATGAGAGATTGCCCACGATAGTGTTTTCAAACTGATCACAGTGGAGAGGGGCTGTAGCTGGTTCACAGTCAACAACTGGGATTGAGTTCTTGGTTCTCAAATTAGATGTGACAGACACCAAGAGTAGTCAAGACAATGTTGATGAGGCATATGATAGAATATTTTGGTATTAGTTCAAGGAACTGAATGAAGTTTTGATTAAAAAAAAGAATGCCAACAGACGTATTGAACAATAAATATGTGGCAGCAGAGGTGACATTACAGACCCTGAGAAAAGAATGGGTCATTCAGTAAAGGTGATGGGGAAAAAAATCATTACCCTGTGGAGAAATATTGACTGCCAGAGATCTAATTATGAAAGAAGTCCTCACGAGTTGAATAGAAAATACAGTAAAGTGCTTCAAGACCTTTAGTTAAGGATGTATTTCTCAATCAAATTCCCAAATAATGCTAGAAAGGAATAATTCAATAAATACCTTTATTTTCTGCACAAGAGAAGATATTAAAATTGGAAAGCTGCACCCAGACTAGCACAAGTCACACAGTCAGTGAACAGTGTGCTGGATGCCACTCACAGCTGATTCTAAGGGGTTGTTGTTAAATGCTCAGGAATTTTTGAGGGCCAGTTTTTAAATACAGTTATTATTAAAAAATCAATTATATAAGCATAAAGTATTATAAATTACATTAATAATAAAAGAAATAAATATTCGAAACATTACTTTTTAGTTACTTTGTTAAATTTACTATACTTATGAAGTTCTTTGTATCTTTTATGTCTGAATCATGGAAATATTGTATAGTGGTATAATACTACAGGTCTCTCCCTTTCCCAGTTCTGTATTCACTGATAAAATGTTAGCTGCTTTTAATTCACTCTGGTCAGAGTATTTACATAACTAAAATTGGCCAAGACTACAAATAAATTCTTCCTTCACCAGAGAGATGGTTAGTGAACATTTACTAACCTACCCTGGATGTACTTGAGAATAGATTCTATCTGGAATATGCAAATTGTAATCAATTCAATTAAAAAATCAAACAACTAAATGTAAAATGAGAAAATATGTAGAGAGAATTCACAGAGAAGCAGCTTAGTATACCCCATCAATATATTATTATAAAAGTTAAATGTGAGTAATAATATGGAAAGGCAAACTAAAAAACAGACAATTTGGTAGCCATGATATTAGGAAAATTAAGGTTTAGTTTTCAAATCATGGGAATTATGTGAAAAATAGAAGATCTCATATATTTTTGCTTGTGGTAACAGTAATACAAAACTTTTGGAGAGCAATTTATCAATACTTAAGATGTTTTGAATATATCTATCCAGTACCCAATAAACACACTTCTAAATACTTACTCTCAAGACACACTCCTGTACATGTGAGTAAGGAGAGGTATTAAAGAATACTCAAGACAGAGTGATAGCAAAAAGAAAAATAATAGAAGAATCTAAAATACCCTTAGATAAAAAGTGGTAAAATATTATACTATATTCAAGAACAGACTGTATTTTATTTCAAATAAATCATTAAAAATACAGAAAACCCATACTAATATTTGTTCTGTGCTTACTATGTAGCACACCTCGTTCTCTGTGCTACAGGTACGGAGGGAACAAGACAAACCTCCTGTTCTCTCTGTTTACACTCTGATGAGAAAGAAGTATAAACACCAAAATGAACATGGTAGGATAAATGATACAAGTAAAAATGAACTAAAATGAGATAAACAAGCTATTAAAATAGATAACAGTATATTCAGGAAAACAACTTTAAAAGATATTTAAACAGAATTTGAAGAAAATAATGCATCTATTGAGGAAATGAGAATGAGTAAGAAAAACAAAGGTCTTTAATTAGAAATAAATGGTTTTACTAAGGAACTATAATTAAAAGAGGTTAGAAAGATAGAAAGGGTTTCAAGAAAGAAGAAATATTATTGTTGACTATTTGACCATTTCAGAAATTAAAAAAAAAACAGAACATATGTACAGATTCTGAAAGGTGTTTTTAGATGGTTTGCATAGTTTAACTGCATCACCTTCTGACTATAAATGTGAGTCACTGCTGTAAAAAATGCAAACATATGTCCTTAATAATCTAAAACTACATCTAATTACAAGTAAATATTTTGACTTCTGCTTTTTAAATCACATTTGGGGACCACCACTTAAACACTACTTAATGTTAACTTTAGGGACACTTTTAAAATTTCTTTTCAACTCATCTTCTGGACATTTCTTACTAAGAAAAAATTCTGCAAATAGTAGAGTGTTTTTTAAATAACATATCTAAAATTAAAGATATTTAGAAACAGAACTTTTGCTTTTTAAATCAAAAAACTAAAGTCCATAGGGTCCATTTGAACTTTAAAATAAAAATCTATTAAAAATACCCACTGGACTTTCACCTTTTTACATACACATAGTAAGTCATCATCACCTCTTCAAGCTGGTTACACTAGCATCCTCTGTATTAGTGGTGCCACCAGCATTTCATTCAGCAAAATTGGAAACATATATTCACTCTCATCCTTTATCACGCTCATTCTTTCCTTCACCTAATGTCAGATTTTATTTCAACAACTAGGTCAGTTTACTTTCCTAATTAATTTCAACTTCACAATTCCTAACATCATAGTTCTGAGTAAAAACACCACATCTACTGTCCATAAGTATGGTTCTTGTTTGTTTGGTTTTTTATTGTATTTTTTCAATTACCATTTAGTCCCCTTACACTCCCCTCACTCCACAATCATGCTGTTGTCCATGTCCACGAGCCCCTCTTCCCTTTTGCTCAATCCACCCCCTAACCTCACCCCTACCCCAAGCTGTCAGCTCACTCTCCACCTATGAGTCTGTCTCTGTTTCACTAGTTAGTTCAATTTATTCATTAGATTCCACATGTGAGTGAAATCTTATGGTATTTGTCTTTCTCTGACAAGCTTATTTCAGTTAGCATAATGTTCTCCAGGTCCACCCATAATGCCGCAAAAGATAAAACTTTCTCCTTTTTTTTTTATAGCTGAGTAGTATTCCATTGTGTAAATACGCATAGTTGTTTTATCCACTCATCTAATGATGGACACTTGAGCTACTTCCATATCTTGGCAATTGTAAATAATGCAGTAATGAACAGACAGGTGCTTGGATTCTTTCAAATGAGTATTTTGTTTTCCTTCAGATATATTCCCAAAAGTGGGATCACAGGGACAAAAAGAAGATCCATTTTTAATTTTTTTAGGTATCTCCCTACTATTTTCCACAGTAGCAGTGCCAATCTGCATTCCCACCAACAGGACAAATGGGTTCCTCTTCCTCCACATCCTCACCAGCACTTGCTGCTTATTGATTTATTGATGATAGCCATTCTGACAGGTGTGAGGTGATATCTCATTGTTTTAATTTGCATCCCTCTGATGGCTAGTGATGTTGAGAATCTTTTCATATGTCTATTGGCCATTTGTGTGCCTTCCTTGGAGAAGTGCCTATTCAGGTCCTTTGCCCATTTTTTAATAGGGTTGTTTGGCTTTTGATGTTGAGTTTTGTAAGTTCCTCATAAATTTTGGATATTAACCCATTATTAGATAAATCTGTTGTACTTTGAGCAGGTCAAAATGCCTACCCAAAACACAGAAATCTGATCTTGTCAATCCTTGCTTAAAACTTCTCAAAGGGTTTCTACTGACAACATGTACTATTCAAGCAACATAGCTTACTTGTTAATCTTTCTTCTTCATACCCACTTTTTGTCATTCTAGGCTGTTTAAGGCTCCATCCTCATAACCCCACTTAACACACCAACAGTACTAGACTGATAGAACTGTCTTGACATTCTTGTCTCTTTCTCCTATGTCTTTGACATTTCTACCTCCAGCTCTTGTTATGTTTTAACCCCACTCACCTTGATATCTAACATAGTTTTTAAAATGCTCCCCCAAAACCACCTAATCAAGGATGCCTTCCCTAACCCCATTTTCTTATCATTGACAGTGGCAATCCATTGTGAAATTGTCATCTATGATCTTATCTTCCATGATAACCAGTCATTGTGTCTACCACTGCAAGTCAATGTTTATGTAAAATTATGTGCTTATATCTATTCATCAATAGATTATGAACAATTAGATGATAGACATTGTGTTTTATCCTTTATCCAACTATGTATGTCCATTGCAAAACAATATGCTTGCCACACAGACATTCTCTGTAGCCACTAACTCAAAGAGTAGATAGGAAAGAGTCTTCATAAAAATATCAATACTTTTATATTTATTTATTTAGATATGTTGTTGTGCTATGGTGTTGTTGTGTCTCTGTACAATGATAGAAAAATATAACGCGGTATAGAAAGGATCCAAGAGATTGGTTAAAACCACAGAAGAAACATTGTAAACTTTTAGTGGTTATTCTCTTGCTCACCAAGAGGATAATTTAAGAATTGCAGAGTTTAAAGAACATGCATTTTTATTCCCGTGTATACAAATGAATGTAATAGTATAAAGTAAGAAATAATAAGTCAATTAGAATTATACCAACTTCTATTATGTGATTTTTTTGAAGGAAGTTGTGACAGGAGATCTGAATTCTTCCCAGATCAGCAATGAATGAGCCTTTTTCCTTTGGGAAAGTGCTATCTGATACTTGGGTCTATCTCCATAGCCACTCTATGGAGATAGAATGTACAACATTCTATGATTCTTTGATATTTAAAGTAGTGAAGTAAGCACAAAATCCAATTGCATGCAAGATGTAGAAATTGTAAATGCAATTTCCTTTCATGAATGTGTACATTACCCCTATGGTAGGAAAGAGAAGGGTAAGTGTAAGAAATTAAACAAAGAAAAATAACCATGATGCTAATGGAAATTTGAAGTAATTCATGATTAGTAATTCATGCGTGTGGTTTACTTCAAAGCACTTTTGAAAAGATTTACTACTTATATGACTGATTCTTTACCAGTTTTAAGGAAACACCATAGGGGAAACACTTTTCTGTACCATTATATGATTGGTTGGTGTTTCAGGCTTCCAGCGTGGGCTATGTTGGCATAATGAAGACATTTCTTTGTGAATGGAATGATTCTTCAATGGAATTGCTTATTTTTAGAATTATTGAAAGATCATCTGAGATGGGGCCAAGAAATTATTTCTCCATTCCAAGTTCATGAAATTGTGCAGGCAATATTAGTTAGCAGCCGAGACGGTGGCCTGTTCTTCCTCCTGTCCCAGCAAGGTACATATTCGAGATTTATGGGATCTCTGTCATGTGTTCATCCTGTTACAATGCTGTAGTTGACACTGTATGTGACTCACCCAGTACATCATACTTAGCTGGACGTTCTGAGTCAATGTTTTAGGTTCTAATAGATCTTAAATAAATATTTCTTATAGTATACATGCAAATTTTTTTTACTGTTATATTGCTCAGCATGTCACTTCAGCTTCAGTATGTCCATGCACATCCAGACTCAGGTCTCTTTCTTTCAGAGCCTTTGATTTACTTCATTGCTCATATGAATTTTAGAATTTGTCTTTTGACACTTCTTTTACTAATCTAAACATATTTACAGAAAAGTCTAGGTTAAAACCGTTTAATTTTGTCATAACCACCCATCTTATGCTTTTATTTCCTTCCGGACAACTCTCTGGTAAACACTTCTAACCACATAGTTTTTTTTGTTACAACTTGAAGTGAGCATCCTGCCAAGAAGATTGTTTCTCACCACAAGTTGCAATGTGGTCTCAGCATCTTCTCTCCTTGTGGTAGGTACACAGGAAGGACTTAACACATGCTCAGCCATGCAAGTTAACTCATATTTTATTTGTTAGAAGGTCAATTGATTAGGTCTTGCTGGTATTCTCACTTAAGAATGTAATACCTAAATATTTCACCAAGGTGTTGGTGGTTGTTCTCAAATGACTTGAACCCAGGCTGTTTGCAAAACATCACAATGTTCTTTCTCCAGCGGCATAAGAGGTCAGAAAATACACATGAAGCCCATATGTGTGTTTTTGTACTCACATTATTTTTTCTACATAAATTAATTTTGTTGGTTTTATTATCTTCATTAGAAAGTATGTTTTCAGAGAGAAATGTCATACCATTTTTTTGCAATTTCAAATATCACCGAAGCATCACTAATGTTCAGCAAATCCTCGATAGGGGTTCCATTATGACAGATGCAGAGTGAGTATACGCTCACCAATGTGAATGAAATTAAATTTCTTTATACAAGTATTTATTTGTACAAATAAGGTTTATTTTGAATTCCACCTTTCCTTTTTAATTTTTTTAACTTAGCATCCTGGACTCAGAATATGCCTCTCTCAAAATCCTTAAAGCTGGGTATTAATTAGAATTATTGTGGTGATCATTTCTCAATATATACAAATATAGGTTCATTTTTTATAAAGCTAAAACTAATATGATGTTATATCTCAATTATGCATCAATAAAATATAAGTAACTTTTTATTTTAATACATTTGTTTTAATCACTTATAATTGAATAAAGAAAGAGTACACTTCACAAGTAATGAGCATTCCTTGCTTTCAGATAATCTATTCAACCACTCAAGAAAAATGAAATTTATCTTGTGTAATATTTTTAGAATGTTTCTTGAGGTTTAAACCTCAAGAATTCCTCATTTCTTGAATAATAGTTTTTAGAAACAAATACACAGAGAGACACACTTCTGACCAGAAAGGGAATATCCAACTTCTTGTAAAAAATTTAGTCATGTCTTGAGTTCCCAATGTAAAACTGAAACAAAAGATGTTCAGTCAATTTTGACCCCCAACAAAAATATGAGAAACATTAATCTAGTCCCATTTTCCTCTGGAAAAAACCACAAATCAGAGGACTTTCTTCTGCCCCTTCATTATACAGAACTTTTTGCTAATTGATGAAATAAATGTTAGGTCCTAACATCATCTCATGACTTTAAAATGATGAAATCAGTGATAAAAACCATCCTAGAGTTTTGAAATAAGTGTTAAAATTACATAATCTCTTTCTGAATTAAAAGTTCTGTATACATATATATATATGGTTGTAAGTACTATGTAAAAAAACAAAGAAGAAAATTAAACTTTTAGATCATCCTGTGCACATGGTATTATAAATTTGATGGAATCAAATATGCTGTGTATCATGTAGGTTAAAAGTATAGAGAGATATTTTTCCTGTATATGAACATACATATATATGCAGACGAACAGAAAGACATATATGTATGTCTACATATGTATCAATGCATGATCTTTGTCTGGATTGTTTACTTTGACATTCTCAAGGCCTAGAAAAGTACCTAGCAATTGGTAGTCACTATAAATACTTGTTGACTAAACTTGTTTATTGTCCAAGTTGAAACAAACTACCACACAAAATTGTCTTTATTTCCATTCTTAGTATATATTTTAAAATTTTGAGTTTAGCTTTATTTTTCCTTAAATTTTACAGTATTTTATTATCTTTTCTTACTTTATGTTTTACCTCAATGTTTGAGTAAATGAATATCAATAAGATGTCTGCTAAACCAGTCTTTTTAAATGATATTGACTCTCATATTTACTTACTTTTTATGCACACCAGACATGTGCATTGAGGCTTCTAATATTTCTGCATATGATGTGGGTATGGTATAGGTCTATTTTTATTTTTTTATGTTGGTATAAAAATTTTCCCAGCACCAAGTGTTTAATAGTGTCTCATTTTCTATTTTATCTGCAATGTACCTCATATATTATTTTCATGCATATATGTGACTTTCTCATGTCTGTATATTTTCTCTTTTTCAGTTTGTTAATTTGTCTGTGTTCTCATATCACTTTGTCTTCATTAACAAAGTTTTAGCAAGTTCTTAATGTCTAGTTGGACAAAACCTCCACCTTTTCTTTTTCTTCAATAGATACAGGCTACTCTTGGCTCCTTTCAGCTTAATGAACATTTAGGGTTACACTTTGTAAGGTTCATAACCAAGCTTGATATATTATTTGAAATTGATTTGACTTCTCTAAAATATTTTAGGATCATCGAACCATTATTAGCTTTAGTAGTCCTATCAAAATTTAATTATTTTTTAAAATACTTTTATAAAATTGCATAATGAGTTCCACATAGATATAAACAAAGTTAGAAGAATGATCTTTACATGTAGAAATTAAAAATAGAAGTTCCATTAGAATTTTCACCCTTATGAGTTTTGTGCTCTTATGCAAAGCGCTTACTTATCTGTGACCCACAACTTCACTTACAAAATACAACAAATTACATCTGTTGCTCATAAATACTTAATAGTGTTTCTATTGTGGTTGTTAATGATATAAAATTTTTTCTGTTTATTATTGACCTTCAATATAATAATGTTTGAAAATTAATGCTACATTAAGTACACTGATATTATTTCTATTAAGTGATCATTAAATTGTTTTTTATTATTTATGTAGAGAAACATATCATCAGCAAAAGAATTTGAGTTCCTAGACCTTTAATTTCTTGTGGTTGTCTTAAATGTGCTAAAGAATCTCCACAATGATGTTGAAAATAAGTGGTGTTATTGACCACATTGCCTTCAGGATTTTCTAAAAGACCATTAATATCTTGAAGTTAAGAATGATGTTGCCCTTTGCAGCATTTATCGTGGTGGACAAAACAAGGTAACAACCAAAGTTCTCTTTAACAGATGATTAGGTAAAGAAGATGTGGTACATGCATTCAATAGAATACTACTCAGTCCTAAGGAAAGATGCATGACGACCATTTGGGACAACATGAGTGGACCCTAAGAATATTAAGCAAAACAAAGTAAGTCAGACAGAAAAGGCAGATAACCATATGATTTCAATCATATGTGGGACATAAAACTGAAACTCACAAACACCGAAAACAGTATAGTGATTGCCAGAGGGAATGGGGGGCAGGGGTGATAAAGCATAAAAGGGGTCAAATATATGCCGATGGAAATTGATTTGACTTTGAAAGATGGGCACAAAATGCTATATACAGATCTCACATCATAGGATTGTACTCTTGAAAACTATATAATCTTATTAACTAATATCTCTCCAATAAATTTAATTTTAAAATAAAATAGAGTAAAACGTACTCTAAGAAAAAGAATGACGTTACTATAGATCAGCGACTTTCAATTGGTGTGTAGCAGCAGGCGCTCTGATGGCCACATGAGGCACACTGGTGCACTCCAGTCATTTTTAAAACATGCAATGCCTGACTAGTAGTCAGGGACACTGACCTCTTTTCCCTGAGATTGTCTAATTTAAAAAAACAACAACAAAAAACAAGAACTGGCAACACAATAACCATCTGGAGTTAATGAGTCAGATTATACCTATCTGTGTTGTCGGATTGGCAAAAAATATAATACGTTTTTAGCTGCTCTGCAGAATTTCAGTAATTAGTTTACATGGGCAATGAACTCTAAAAGATTGAAAATCACTGCTGTGGATTACATATGTGTGCTCCATATGGCTTTTATCATGAAAAGGTGTTGGGTTAAAGTCAATGTGCTTACCATCTTGATGCAATTATGTTTTTTCTATAGTTAGATCTATTGTTTACAGCAAGTTAGATTTAACAATTTTTCTTCCAAAGGACAATTATGGTAATAACCCTGAAATAAACTCTATTTGGTCATCTATATTAGTTTTATATGTATTGATTTGGTTTGGCATAGTTTTGAGACTTTGCAACAATTTTCATAAATGAGATTGACCTTTTTTTTTCCTTTCTGAACACATTGTCATCTAAAATGGGTATCAGATCTCTTCCAGTCCTTGCATCACTTCTCTTCTGGGATCTGTCACTCTGTCGTTACATGTTTCCATGTCTCTGGTTTCTATTTTGTTTGTCAGTTTATTTTGTTCAGTAGATTCCACTTATGAGTGAGATTGTATAGAATTGTCAAAGCCAAGCAAGTCAGGTGCTGGGTGGATGGTGGGCAAAGTGGTGAGGAAATTGGGGGCATCAGTAATAGCATTGACAATGAAAAAAAGAGTATGAAGTCACACATTAAGTTTGGGGAAAGACAGTGTCTGAGAGTAGCTGGAGCATAAGAAACAAATAAAAATGTTTGGCCCCAATTCCTTAAAACCTCACCAGAATTGGAAGCAATTTTATTATCCTGTTCTTTTTCCCCAAGATAATAAAAGGGATAAATCAATATTGACAGAAAAGCTAATTTTGCTATCTGCCACCATACAATCTAAACCTGTGAGGCATTTCAGCCTGAAACACCAATCCAAAAGAACCTATGCACCCCAATGTTCATAGCAGCACAATTTACAATAGCCAAGTGCTGGAAGCAACCTAAGTGCCCATCAGTAAATGAATGGATCAAAAAATTATGCTACATTTACACAATGGAATACTACACAGCAGAAAGAAAGAAGGAGCTCCTACCCTTTGTGACAGCATGGATGGAACTGGAGAGCATTGTGCTAAGTGAAATAAGCCAGGCGGTGAAAGACAATTACCATATGATCTCACCTTTAAGTAGAACCTAATCAACAAAAGAAACAAGCAAGCAAAATAGAACCAGAGACGCTGAAATTAAGAACAATCTGACAGTAACCAGAGGGGAGGGGGGAGTGGATAATGGGAGGAAAAAAGCGAAAGGTTTTCAGGAACAACTCTATAAAGGACACATGGACAAAACCAAGGGGGATTGGAATCAGAGGAGGGAGGTGGGGATGGCTGGAGTGGTGGGGAGAGGTGGGAGAAAAAGACAGAAAACTGTACTTGAACAACAATGAAATGGGAAAAAAAAACAGAAACAAAACAAAACAAAACAAAACTGTGAGGCAGATGCTGGTGAGAGAAGAAAGAGGTTTTATTCAGGTGCTACCTGATCTGGGAGAATGGATGTCTCCCAGTCTCATAGCTCATCTATGCAAATCCAAGAAAAAGGCAGTATTTAGAGTTCCTGCTCCAATTTAGAGCAGGGTGTTTTGAAAACTAGAGGCAGTTACTCAGCAGTCATAGGGCCTATCCAAGTAGCATAGCCTGGTCCCCACTGCTGTTTATTTCCGGCTCCCTCCTGGAGCTTTGTGTGGCGCCTGCACGGCCATGGGCGCGGCCCATGCAGCAGCTAGGACTAAAGGTTGTGTGCTCACAGGAAAGAGTATGAGAATGCACTGGTGAAGGCATCACAAGGTCAACCAGAGAGAGGGAGAGAGATTCCTTTCTGGAGGCTATGGGCCACATGGAGAGAGCAGCCTGCACCACGTGAGTCTAGGTCATGAGGAAGAGACAAAGAGGGCATTTCTTTGTTCCCCTGGGATTATATTAGCTTGTATGTGTGACGGACCATGTGCTTTTTCAAAATGACCAATAAACTTCCCAAGCTTTTGCATGCTGCTGGTGGGTCCACCTCCCCTTCAATCCCTTCACTCTTCAGGCTAGACTGACAAACCTCTGGTCCATCACCTCCCCCTGCCACCATTTGACTTCTATGGCACATGTCCCTGCTTCCCCCAGTTCCCACCCACAATCTGGGATCCAAGGCCAGATGGGGACTTTATCCTCTATCCAATTATCTTGCTGGCCTCAAAGGCTCTCAGTGTAAGAACTTCCCCCTCACAATCTTAGCTGATGGGGCAAACTCAGCTGGCTCCAACTGACCTCCCACCAGTAACACCAATGCTATTTATTACTCATCTACTTAAAATCTCTGTTGATATATGTACTAAATCTTGATATCTTTACTCATTTAGTTCGAGAGAATTCTTCAAGTATTATAGTTATTAACCCTTCGATAAACTTGATACAAGCTTTCCCTCAGTCTATTATTTTTTCATTATGAATAAAGCTAAAATTTTATATACTCAAAAAATTTAAAATTAAATGGGTATCAAGGTAATTCTAGGTTTAGTGAAAGAAATAGGAACTATTCTGTTTCCCTCTTTACTGTTTAGAAGAGTTTGTATAAGTTATAATGATCTCTTTTTTGAAAATTCATTATATATATCTCCTGTGAATATGATTTGGCTTCCATGTTATTCATATGAAAAAATTTCAAATAACCTAATGATCTCATAAAAATTTCTAGCTTTATCAAACTTTGCTAAAGCAACGTGTACCTGTGTAAATTTTATGTCACTCATATCATACGTAGTAAATATAGTGTCTATTTGTTTTATTGCCTGAAGATTATTGCCTAAATATCTTGATTAAATGAAGTATGGATTTACTGATTTAAGTTTTGTTTCCATGTGCACATGTTTAGTGAGAGTTAGTATGAGTGACTTGCTTTTTTTCTCTAGCAGGGATGTTCAACATTTTGACAACTCGGGGCCACATGGAGGAAGAAGAGTTGTCATGGGCAACACATTAAATACACAAACACTAGCAAAAACAAATGAGCAAAAAAAACCCATTTTAAGTATATTTACGATTTTGTTTCGAGCCCATCCATAGCCATCCTGGGCTACATGCACAACCATGGATTGGACACTGCTGCTCTAGGGCTTGCTTTGTTTTCTTCCTCAAAGTGACTTTCGTGTATTTATTATCATTGTTTTTATAGTAACATACGAAAGAAGCTCCAGCCACTGATTTTGTAAATAAACTATTTCTGAATAGTTTTAAAGTTACATAAAATTGTTAAGGAAGCACAGAGAGTTCGCACATACCCTGTATACCCAGTTTCCCTTATTGCCGACAGCTATGTAACAGCTGTGTAAGCGGTACATTTGTCAGAGAGTGAGCTGATATTGATACACTATTGTTAAAGAAAGAATGCATTATATTCAGATCTTCTTAATTTTTACCTAATGCCCTATTTTTCCATTATCCTATCCACTATATTTAGTCCTTACATAGCTTAAGGCTCCTTTGGCTGTAACAGATATCTTGTCATTTTTTAATGTAACAAAAATTGTGAGTAGCTAGAAATCAGAACATTAAGACATTGGTTGATTATGTTATTATTCTGACAAAATTTGGTGGTACAGTTTTCAATAAAGGGAGAGTAATATATTAAGTGAGGTTCACAAGAAAAAAGGAGAAAAGGACCCTATTTAAGATTAGAGATTGATCTGAGACACCCACATATCTAACTAATGAAATAATATTGGCCATAATTTTATCATTTTTTAAGCTAAGCACGTCATGGCTTATCGTGCAATTTGTATTTAGTACTTTATTTTTTGTAATTAAAAGATTATATATGACCTCGTTATAGGCATACGTATGTCTTTATGTTTGTGTGTGTACATATGCATGTTCATAAACATAAAATATTTCTCTGTGTTTCAACCTACATGATGCAGCATAGTTGATGCCACTCAGCCTTATAATAGCATGTACACAGGGTGATTTAAAAGTTTGTTTGATTTTTCTCCTCTTTATTTCACACAGTACTGACAACCTTTTTGTTTGTTTGTTTTATTACTCATTTATTGCTTACCATCTTGTTCAACCAACACCTCTACAAGAAACAACCCCTTTGAACTGTACTGTTATACTGACCTGTAGAGTGTCATCCATCCCCTTCATTGTCCTCAGGTTCTTTTCCCAGGATGCTCCTGAAGCACACATAAAAGAACTTTTATATAATAAGAGTCTTGAATGTTTCCGGGTCTTAATACTACTAGCACCCACCCTAGTATATGACAAAGACAACCACCAATCATCAGGCAGGATCTCAATGTCAGTCAATAAGAATATGAGGATGGGGTTATGCTAAACTTTTTTACTTTTGATTCAGAAAGAGATTATATATTTCACTGTTTGTTTCTCGAAACTCTGGTATACATTTTAACACTGAATTCATCATTTTTAAGCCCTAAGATGATGTTAGGACCTAACATTTATTTTGCCACTTAGCAAAATGTTCCGTGTAGTGAGAAGGCACAAGGAAGTACTGTGGCTTATGCTGTTTCTTTCAACATGAAAATGAGATTAGAATAACGTTTCTCATTTTTCTCAGAGGTCAAAATTGATTGGACATTTCCTGTCTCAGTTTTAAATTGGGAGCTCAAGACATGCCTAAATTTTTCACACAAAGCGGGACGTTCCTTCTCTGACCAGGTGTGTGTCTCTGTGTTTACATGTTTCTAATAGAGAACTATTTTTTAAGAAATGAGGGATTCTTGAGGTTTGACCTCAAGAAAGTTTCTAAAAATATTTACACAGCAAGGTAATTCTAATTGTTTCTTGAGTGTTTGAATAGAATTACTGAAGGCAAGGGATGCTTATTACTTCTGAAGTATACTCTTTCTCACTTTATTCAAAGATAAATAATAGGGATAAACTTAATGAAAAATTAGAAGTTATGAGGTTGTTATAAGGTGAAGCCTTGTCTCTAAACAAAACTAGAAGAAAGAATCTTTACATTATGGAATAAAAAATTGAATTTCAATTTGAATTCTCACTTTTACAAATGTTATGCTCTTATGCAAGGCAATTACTTTATGTAATACACAACTTTACTACCATAATAAAACAAATTATATCTGTTACTTTCAACTATCATGTTTAAATCTGAAACAGATTTTATTTTAAAACCTAAGCACTATGCATATTTATTAAATAGCTATTTTTCTGAGAGCTCTGCTACACCCTGTATGTTACTACACAGATAGAAGATTATTTTTGCTAATGATATGCTGAAACCAATTACCACTAAATTGAATAAGCAAGTATAATAGAAAACTATGTGTAGTCACTTGATATCAGCGATGAAAAACTTTTTTCCATTAAGTATATTGATGTAGGCAAATTTAAAAATTCATTATACATATTTATTTTTTTAACCAAGATAAGTTTAAGAAATTAATTTATCTGAATTTATATAAATTATTATTGTCATTCATTCCTTTTTAAATATATTCCTGAAGGAAATTTTTCTGTATTCTCACTTTCCAATCAAAGTATATCATTTCACCACAAAGGAAGAAAAGAAAAAAAATGAGTGATTTTATTTTATTCAGGAACCTATATACACTGAAGACTCCAGATTCATTTCTGTGGTAGAGGAGAAGTCACAATTCTACAATGGGGTTGGTCCGAGATCAGTGGGCTCATCACAATACGGGTAAGTACTTTCCAAATAAATGTCTAGTTTGGCCTATGTGTAATTTCAGTGTACTCAGAATTTGATATGAGCATAAAAAAGCGATTTAATTTGATTGACTTATGTTCATTTTATGTACATATCACGTTATGTTAATGTTATATTTAAATCAGCCTTTAAAAACTTGAAAGTTTGTTCCTCCTTTACTTTCTTAACTACCTAAAGTAAACTCTCCCAATCTGAGGCAGTCTGGGGTAGTGACGGCATCAGAATTGGGAGTTAGAAGAACTGAATTCTAATCAAACTTTTATCAGTCTCTAGTTTGGAGAGCTGAAGTAATCTAGTGTTTATGTACCTAACTTTTTATGTTTGTGTGAACTAGAGATGTAAAACAGATGACATTTATCTTAGTGGATTTCTATGATATTCATATAAAATCACATATATTTGAAAGAGCTTCTGAACTACAATATTATAAATAACTTAGTGGCAGCATTATTTTAAATAAGGAATACTATATTGGCCATTCTAAAATTCAATTTCTTCATTCATAACCTAACATCTACCCTCTTCATATATTTAATAATTAAATTATATATTATATATACAATGTTTAATTTTAGGTATAACAGGTAATTAACATTAGCATTTCAGTTATAAAAAGCTTTTATATATTTAATATTTTTACAGTTTCACGGAGAAAACAAAATGATTTTTACTTGTTTTGTCTAGAAGATTCTTTGTCTTCTTAAAGTTATAGACTGTGCTATTTTATTCTTTGCATGTCCTTAACTATGCTAGCCTTCAGTAAGTGCTTGCTATGTGGCCGATGTTGTTGATACTAAGTGCATATTATTTCTTCACTTTTAAGAATAGCCATACCTCATAGTATTGATATCTTTTGTTCATTTTTATGACTCTTTCTTTTTTTATTTTTGTGAACTTTCTGAAGTTATTACGTTAGTAAATGTGGCTCTGTAACTTTAACACGTCTAATTCCCTAAGGCTCTACCTTTTCACTGTATAATGTCATTATTTTATTGTTAGTTTTAATTATGTGGCTAGAATGAACTCATGTTAATAGTTCATAAGATTTTGCTAAGATATTTTGCTATAGAATAAATATAATTTTATTTACACTACAAAGTGTAAAAACTATAGTAATGAAATAATGTAAAACAAAATAAACTTGATGTTATACTTTAAAAGGTAAAGAATAGAAATGGCAAGTTAAAGTTTAAAATTGAATGATCACAGAAGCAGAAAGGCCATGACTCATATTGGCCTAACTTGTGTTTCTCCAGAGATGAGTGAATCACACAATTATACATTTAAACTCGGAAATCGTGCTACTTCTGCACCAGGGCAAAAGAAAAGACCTACACCTACCACAAACACATCAGGGGAAAACCGTAAGTACTACGTTCCATTCGTCATCTTCAGGTGAAAATTGGAAACTATGAGATCATCAGGATAAACATTCAGTCTAATTTTACCGTGGTGAGAGAAGCAGAAATGAGATTAAGTTTGATGTCAATTGGAATGTGTACAAAGTGAGAAGAAATTGTTGAATTTATGAACTTTTCACTCCCTAAAAAAGATAAGATTATCATAGCAATGACAACTGAGCCTGCAGTTTCTATGGGCTCACTGAACGGTGAGCTGTCAGGAGGGGCGAATAAACAATACGAGAGAAATACACAACACCCGTCAGCGGTGTGTGTTTGAACAGCGCGGCAGCAGTGGCTTGACTGCCAGTCACAGAAAGGCTCCGCGCAGTGAAGAGGATACGCTGTCTACGTCATCAACAGGAGTGTGATCGCAGATGAAGCCTGAGAAAGATTACACAGAAAGGAAAACTACAGGCTACTGTCACCCATAAATTGATTGTATATTAAAAAATAAATGATTATCAAATAGCCTTACTTTCAAAAGTTAATTATAGAAATGAAAATGTATTCAATATAATAATCAAAGATTGTATATCCTATGCATAATGTAGAAAAGGTTTTGTATAAAAATCAATAAGAATTCTTAATTTAAAAGAACTTACTTTTCAAAGCCTATAAAATATAAAAACTGAGTTTACAATATATGTTCCAAAGCTATCATTAGCTTATTGATAAATGCTTACACTATATTTGTTGTAGTTAGAAAAAGGCAAGGATTTTTATTCTCATTATAATTAATTAATATTGGCTGTTTTGTTGTGCTCACTTCGGCAGCACATATAATATTGGCTGTTTTGCTGGTACTAGCCAATGTACAAAACCAAGAAAAAAAATCTGAAACTAGAATAAAATGGTGAAATTAATATGACTAGCAAAAATATATGACTTAAAATATTTTAAACCCTCAAAAGCTTCACCCCATAAACTGAAAAACAATAAGGAAATCTGATGTGTGGACCTGATTGAAAATAAGATGTAAAAACCAATTGTCTAAAAAAGTACAAAGACAAGAAAAATGTGATGAAGGGAAAATGCCACATTTATAAGACCAAAAATCAAAAATAAACTTTTTAATTAAGAATACTATTATCACTCCCACATAAAAATTGCTCTAACATTTATATTAAACATAAGAATTCCAGAGCCTTTTAATCTTTCTCTCATTTTTTTCACTGTTTTTGCTTTGACAGCGTCTCCATGTGTTCTTGCCCGGTCCGTTGCTCTAGCTATGGGAATCCATTTCATTGTAATGGTAACCATATGCAGTGCCGTATACATAAACTGTAAGTGATAACAGAGTGGATCGCATTGTTGATCTAACAATTGTAATGTATTACTTTGATTAACATTCAGATGCACAGAAACATAAACTAGCAATACCAAAAGTTTCTTTACACTTTAGCCCTGGCTGGTGTCATCAGTGGATTGAGCTCTGGTTGCCAGTTCAATTCCCATTCAGGGCACATGCCTGGGTTGAGGGCCAGGCCCCCAGTAGGGGATACATGAGAGGCAACCGCACCTTGATGTTTCTCTCCCTCTCTTTCTCCCTCCCTTTCTTCCTCTCTAAAAATAAAGAAATAAAATCTTTTTTAAAAAAATGACAAAAGCTTCTTTATACTTTAGCCTAGAAAATTGTCAACTATTTTTATTTTTGCTTAGACTATGTTACAGCAACACAAAACCTTCTAATGATTACGATTATTTTAATAGCATTATTCAACCAAGCAGCTCCAGTTTTTTTGAACGGTAAGAGTTTTCTGACATTATTATTATTATTATTATTATTATTATTATTATTATTATTATTTCATGTTTTAAATGTTGAAACTATTACAAATATCCTGTATTTCCCTCTCTCCTTGTCTCCCTTCCATCAGTCCTCCCCCAAGCGTCACTGTGTCCATGGGCTGTGCATATTATGCTTATATGTATTTTGGTTAATCTCTTCCAGTCTCCTCCATTCCTCTCTCCTCGAAGCACAAACTGCATGTATCTGTGTACATGGAGTTAAGCAGGTGTCAATGCTGATACCAAAAAAGCGTATAATACAGATTATGTATCATAGAAATGCACACTTGAAATTTATATAATCTTATTAACCAATGTCATCCCAATATTTTAATAAAAAAATAAAGCATATAGGAAAATAATTCTTGTCCACAATTCACTATAGGTTGTTAAATTTTATTTTATTTCATTTTTTACAGTAAGGGAGACTTGTAAAAAGTAGAGAACACAGTTTTGGCGTACCTGTCTATCTATAAATACGTAGTTAGGTCATTAGGTATGACCATAATGGCTTAATATTTGGCATTTTAAAGTTAGAATAAAAAAGGTATTTGTCACTGGCTGGTGTGGCTCAGTGAATTGAGTGCTAGCTTGTAAACCAAATGGTCACCAATTAGATTCCTCATGAGAGCACATTGCCTGGGTTGCAGGCCAGTAGGGTGTGTGCAAGAGGCAACCACATGTTGATGTTTCTCTCCCTCTCTTTCTCTTTCCTTCCCCCCTCTCTAAAAATAAATAAATAAAAGTTTTAAAAAAAGAAATTTAGCCTGTCTAGAAGAAATCTACTATAATATTCAGACATGTGGAGAATGAATAATATATTCTTCCTTTCTAGAAACTTACTGTGGCCCATGTCCTGAAAACTGGATATGTTATAGAAAAAACTGCTACCAATTTTTTAGTGAGAGAAAAAGCTGGCTTCAGAGCCAAGCTTCTTGTATGTCTCAAAATTCCA
>PVJI01024109.1:0-22426 GCA_004026765.1 Micronycteris hirsuta
GCAAACACATATTTCTAAACATTTATCCTGTGCCAGGCAATATGCTATTAAGGATTCTGACTCATTATAGATTGCCTTTATTTTAGGATGGAGCAGGAAGGAGGGTGGGAGTGCCTTGAGGGCAGTCAGAATCGTGGATAAGGAAGCTTAGGCCCAGAGAAGCTATCAGAGCTACTCACAACTTCTGTGCATTTGCAATCTTTCTTTCTTTTCTTTTTTTCGGATTTGCATCTTCACCAACCCAAATGCCCACCGGATTGGCTGGGCTTGAAGTGGACGGTATTCTATTTCCATGTGGTCTTGGGCCTTCTGCAGCCCTGTAGCTCTTACTGAATATGCAGTGCCTAGGGCTCCAGCCCAGACCTGCGGAATCCCAGTATGTGGGCTCTAGGCCTGGGAACTTGTAGGCTCAGCAGACTTCCTGGGCGAGTCTCCTGCACTGTGGCATTTGTGGACTTGGGCCCTTGGATCCATTAAAATGGGCCTTACAGGGTTAGAGTCTGAAAAAATACTTGCCCGTATTCCAGTGTCATGAGGAAAGGTAAAAGAAATGCAAAACGAGGTCCAGGGCCAGTTTACCACTCACTTGCTATGTGACCTTGGCTAGTCGCCCTCCACCCTCCCTTCCTTCATGCCACCTGGGGGTTATTGTTTGGGCCAACATACCAACCAAGATCCCCTTCCCTGCTGCAGAATCACAATTATGACCAAGTGACCTGGATGCTCAGCTCAGGGGCAATGAGGTGATATCACTAAAAACCTTTCTTTGAGTGACTACAAGGTTCCTATTCAGAGTTTGAAGAAAATTCCATGTCTATCCCAGACTTTCTTGCCCTGTTCTCGGGGAGGTTCCTGGAGGCTCAGAACCTGGGCTGTGGCTCTCCAGGGAGCACAGCCGTGAATGCCTGACTGTGTTACCTCCAGGACCCTGGAGGAGGGCGGCCTGCAGCCCCAGGGAGGGAGCCTGTCCTTCTGGCCGGGGGCCCTTTGCAGACCCTTCTGTTCAGTATTTAGCCACTCAAGCGCTTGTAGTAAACAATCAAGATTTGTTTGGCAGAGAAATGAGGGAGAAGGAAAAAAGGAGAGGAGAGGGACCAGCTCTAGAAATGTTTGCCAGGAAGATCCAACCTCCTCCCCACTTGTTGGACAGGGAGGAAAGTGCTGAATAAATGCCCTCTTGCAGGTTGATTACCCTCTGGGAGGTGTTTTCTCATTATATGAGTCCTCATTATGTTATATGCAGAGAGCATAACACCTGGGAGTAATAAGCCAGTGACGCACGGGCTGGATTCACCTGGGGAGCTGTGGCTGCCCTTGACATTTCTGGTAAGCAGATTTTAGCAGGAGAAAAGCCCAGGTCGGGTGGGGCAGGCCCCCATGAAAATGCCAAGATTTCTGTGACTCTTTCCTCTTCCCGCTGCCCCTAATAGGAACTATATCTCAAAGGGTTCAGGGCATCAACTACATGCCAGGTATTCTGCTAGGTGCTGGCTGCAGGAACCAAATTGTTCCTGCTTTCACAGAGCTTCAGGCCACTGGGGAATCAAAACTCAAACAAGTAAATGAAAAACAAACATGTAACAATAGCTGTGAGAGAGAACTGCATAGTTCTGTGAAAATGCGTATGGGGGAGCTGCCAAGACAGGGCCAAGACATGTAGGCATTGACCAGCAGGCGGTAGGTGAGTGCCGGAGAGAAGCCATGCAGAGGGGGCAGCATGTGCAAAGGCCTCTTGACAGGAGGAGAGAACTGAAGAAGGCCACTGTGGTGGCATATGAGGCCAGGCGGAGGCCCCACCCCGCAGGGCCTTAGAAGCCCCAACAAGAATGCCTGGGAAAAAGGGGAAGCCATTGTGCTCTAAGCTGAGGGTGCTGGATTTAAAGGTGCCCTCTGATTCTCCCAAGGCCTCTGATTCCTCCCAAGGAAAAATTTAGTCCAGAGTTCTGAGTCCTCCCTCTCATTAGCTGCCTTTAAGCAGACACCCAATTCCTGTCTATTCCACCTTAAGAAATTGCTCTCAAATGGACCTTCTTCTCCCTGAGCCCACTACCACTGTCTCAGTGGGAGTCCCAGCCTTCCCTCCCCCTGGACTATTGCAGTTCGGGCTTCTCCACGTGAGAATCTTCTCTCTGCAATCCACTCTCCATGGTGGCTTCCTTCCTGAAACGTACACCTGGCCTCTTCCTGGCTTGTGCACCTCTGGTGGCTCCTCATAGCCTAGAGGAGCAATCCCAGTCTCTCAGAGTAGCCCTTAAGTCTCTGCTCTTCCTGAGCTAACCTACCTGCTAGTTCCCCTTGTCTCCTTACTCCCCAGCATCCCCCTACTTCCCTGCAGACCAGATGCTATAGACCAAAGGAACTTCTTGGCCTCCCACAAACACACACGCACCATCACTTTGCTCTTTCCTCTTCCTGGAATGCCGTTCCTTCTTCACTGGAAACTCCACTGTCTTTGTCAACATAGCCACACTCTGCGAGACACCATCAAATCCTGCAAGCAGGAAAATTCTGCTGTACAGCTCCTTCTCCCTGGCTAGGGAGAGCAAACCTCTCTTGAGGGCAAACACTCCTACAGTATCTGGCCCATGATGGATGCTCAAGAAATGATGGGAGCAAAGCCCATATATTATATGATTCCATTCATACGCAATGTACAGAACAGGCAAATCCATAGGAGACAGAAAATAGATTAGTGATTGCCAGGGCATGGAGGAGAAGGGAGTTGGGAGAGATGAGATTTCATTTTGGGATAACGGGAATGTTCTGGAATCAGATAGTGGTGATGGCTGCACGACACTGTGAATATACTAAAGAATACTGAGTTGCACACTTTAAAATGGCGTATTTTATGTTACATGAATTTTATCTCAACAAAAAGTTTTATAAAAGAAATGATGAAAAGATGAATGAATTATAAAACACGTTTTTTATTTTCTCATTTCCTTTTATCCCATATCTTTCCCCCACCCCCCACCTACTTTTGCATTGGCAACCATTTTAACTTAAATGAAAGAATTTATCCAATCACAGACCACATCTGAATTATAATAAAATACCAGTTAGTAGCCCCAGATCATTGGGGTTTGAGTCTGTGGTGATTTGTCTTTCTCTTGCTCACATAGAAACTGTGAAGGGGGAGAAGCTATCTTGTCCTGGTGTACCATCTTCAGTACACCCGTCATCCGCCTGGCTAAAGACCAAACTTGGACTGATATCAACAATAAAAGTCATCATTAGGATTGCTTGAAGTTAGACTGTGACTAAAATAAATTTTCAAAGCCCTTCACCCATGAGCTCATTGGTTCATCATGAAAACCTTCTGGGGAGGGGCATCCTTTTGGTGGAGAGAGAAATATGTGTCCTACCTGGCTAGGGAGTGGCCTAGGGGACTGAGCTAAGTCCTTCTGACCTGTCGGTTATTTCTGCTCAATTTTTATTTAAATGTGTGGGTTGTATTTGCTACTCTTGTACTTGTTACTTGGATTGTACTTGGCACTCTAGAGTCAACATTCCTGGGAGCATCGGAAAACACTAGAAGGTACAGGCATTGAAGACATCACAGTGGCCATTTCAGCAGAAAACGGCAGAGACGAGCCCCAATTAATGAAGTTTCTTATGTTGACTCCACTTCAAACAACTCAAGTTCTCATTTCAGCCCCAAGAGGCCTACAAGACACACCATTAAGTGGAAACTACAGCAACCCCCTGCACCCCACGATCTGACAAACGTCCTTGTGATCAGAGAATTCTCAGCTGAGACACTTAAGTTGTGATCTGCAAAAATGGATCGGGGAACCAGTTAATCTACGAAAAGTTTTGTAAATAGTTCCCGTGGATTAATAAGGAAATCCTGCCCTGACTGGTGTGGCTCAGTGGGTTGAGCGTCATCCCTCAAACTGAAAGGTTGTAGGTTCAATTCTGGGCCCTGGTTGAGGCGGGGTTGGTGTGGAGGAAGTGATGTGTGCAAGAGGCAACCAACCAATGTTTCTCTTTTTCTCCCTCCCTCCCCTTCTCTCTAAAAATAAATAAATAAAATATTTTTTAAAAGTAAGGAAATCCCTACTTCTATTACAAAAGAGAATTTCAACCATATTGCAGACAAATTATGTGACCAATTTGTTAAAAGGTTAGCATTTTCTTAGCACATACTATATTGCAAGTACTACTCTAAATGCGTTCGGTAGATTAATGACTTTAGTCCTCATAACTACCCTATAAGGTAGCTATTACTATTGCCCTCATTTTATAGATGAGCAAATTGAGGCACAGAGAGGTTAGGTAATTTCCCATGGTCGCACAACTAGCAAATGGCTAGGCTGGAATTTGAAACCAGGCAGCCTGGCTCCAGAGTCCATCTGACAAGTGAGGCCCACAGCGCTGTGGCTGATGGGACAGGCAATCAATGAGAACGTGCGGTTTTGGCTGAAACAGTTCCAGTGGAGGACACAGCACAGGGAAGTAAATCTGCATTTAACAGATCTCACAGGAAGTTAATTTGTAAAAGGCGTTCTGTTGTGCGGTTTGCATTTTTCCCCCAGAGAGGAAACAGTCTGTGTGGACTATTTTCATATGTTTGTGAGCTGACCAGGTGGGCCAGGTTAAAGGTTGGGAGCTGGTGGGGAATGGAGTGATGCTCAGTGGGCGGGGCACAGCGAAGGAGGTGGGTCCGCCTCATTATTCAGCTCCGCCCCCACCCCGCCCCCATCCAACTAAGCACTCTCCAAGACTACATTCTTCATCTGCCTCCTGTCCTTCCCTCCAGCTCACTAGATTCCTCCCACATCACAGAAAGACTGCAGATCAGCTCCCTTGTCCTCTAGAAAGAAGTGCCCTGTTTCTTAGGCAAAGAGCTAGACAGTGATGGTTAATTAAAATTTCAAGTAAGTAGGTAGTGGCTTCCTTGGTTCCCTGATGCGAGGGTCAGCACTAATAATTTTAAAAGACCATTGTAGAGAGTCTGCAAGTCAGTTGGATGCTCGCCTGATGGGCCCAGCAAAGGGCCTGATACCCACCTTCTCCCTGCCTCAGCGCTGCTCCCACATCCTGACTTCCCGGGGAAGGGCACTGAAATTCCACATGCTGTGGGTGCTGGCCAGGGAATGAGGGGTGGAGCATGGGCGAGGGGTTGGCTACCTGACCCCTAGGCAGCTCCCCACCCTGAGATCCCAAGCTCTGTGAGAAAAGCCCTTTAGGACAGCCATGTGGCTTTTGTGCCACGTAGCTTCCCCCTTCCCTGGGAGATACTGAGACTCTCATCTCTAAAGCCATCTGCATCTCTCCCACAGACACACCTTTCCCTACAGAAGGCAGCCCAGGGCAGGCGCACAGTGTTGACAGAAAGGACTCACTTTTGATTGTTTCATTGACTGTGCGTGGCAGTGTCCGAAGTGGGCATGTGTGCAGGAGACCCCTGCCCCAGCATTATCCTTACCCTCTGGCCTCCAAAGAGTCTGCTGGGTGCAGAACAGGTTAAAGACATAGAGAAGGTGAAATTCTCTGTTGTGTGTGTGTTGAGGGGAAGGGGTTGGGGATATCCATCTGTCCATCCAATGCAGGCTCGTCTCTGGCCCCACCTGCTCTCTGTCCCTCAGGCCAGGGATATGGACTGACCAGGGCCAGTCGGATCTCTCCTAAGAGGAAAGAGATAGCAGAGTCCACCAGAACCCTCCTTCTCATTCTCCAGGGAGTCAGGGGTCTGCCCCGTGGAGAACCCCTCGATCGTGCCGACCAGGAGTCCATGTTGTCCCTTTGCAAAGACAAAATAGACAGCTGCCTGTGCAGCACGGATTAAGACTTAGGAAAGGGTCCAGTGCCACCCTCAGTATTTTTCTTTTGTGTGCCTGATATCCCATCAACAGCAGTTCTCACCGCTGGGTTTCAGTGGATTAAATACTTACGGGAAGAGGAGAGTGTTACACTTGAAGACCCCTCTCCTAGCATTGTATTTCCCTAGGAGAGAAAGGCCCTGGGGTGGCATAAATCTCCCCCTGCCCCAGGCCTGGAGCAGCGTGGGGTGGAGGTCCCTCAGTCGGGACGGGAGTGTAGGAGACCAGTGTTCTTGACTTCCCTGTGTTGCTGTGAGCCGTGCAGCAGCGCCCGAAGGAGCGAAGGGCAGGGAAAGCGGAGGGCTTGTTGTGAGTGGCTGCTGCAAAGTTTAATTCAATTCTGTCTGGCTGGCTTATTGAATTGATGTTGGGAAAACACAGTGCTCTCCTGGGAAGAGAGGTGTTTGGTATAAATAGAAGGTATTATCACTGCAAGGCAACCGGGGGACGTCGTGTTGCTCAGCAGAGCTGAAGGCAGTCGAGAGCCCTGGCTGGCCGTGGGCTGCTGGGCTGAGAGAAACCTGCTTTCATCCGTTTGTCCCAAGAGGAGCTCTTCCTCCCTTCAGGGCTCACCGTCGGGGTGACGTGAGCAAATGCAGCACCCACCCTGGGGCCTTGGCCTCTGCTCCGCTGGGCACATTGTGCCACCTGCATTCTCAGGGGGCACCTGGCATGGTCCTAACCCTGCCCGGGACCCGACAGGAATCAGAGACTACCGGTCTCCACTCAGACTCTGAACAAGGGCTGTGCCTTCCCTCGACACCACCCTACCCTTTTGATAAAATAGTTTGATTGAGATACAATCTGCATACCATACACCTCACAGATTTCAGTTTGTGGTTCAATGTTCTTTAGTATATGTATGGATTCATACAACCATCCTCACAATTTTAAAGCATTTTATCACCCCCAAAAGAATCATTGTACCTTTTAGCTTTTACACACCCCAGCCCCATCTTCCTACCAACACAACCCCACACTAAGCAACAACGCTATGTCTTATCTCTATGGATTTACCTAATCTGGGCATTTCGTACAAATGGAATTGTATAATATGTAGTCTGTGTGTCTGGCCTTCTTCGCTTGGCATACTTTTTTAAAGGTTCATCTATGCTGTCGCATGTATTAGTGCCTCATCCCTGTTTATAGCCTGATAATATTCCATTGTAGGGTACAGTACATTTTGTTTATTAATTCACCACTTGATGGACATTTAGGTTGTTGCTACCTTTCGGCTATTATGAATGATTTGTGTGTGTGTGCATGTGTTTTCATTTTTCTTGGAAATATATCTCAGTATGGAATTACTGGGTCATGTGGTAATGTCAGGTTTAGTTGTTTGGGGAACCTCACCTTGTTCTTAACGGCTGTTGTCAAATAACCGTGACTTAAGGAGGACCTGCTAGGCAAGCATTCCAGAAACACTTGCTGAGCTTTTTCTGTGTTCAGAGCACTGTTCGGGAAGCTGGGGAAACAGCCCTGAACGGGAGTCAGGCAGCCAGGTGGCTTTGCCTCAGCCAGGACTTTGGCTTTTACTTTGAATGAAATGCAGACAACTCAGAGTTTTTTTCCCCAAAAAAGGTGTATCGAGGTATAATTTACAAATAACAACCTGTACACTTATAAAGTGTACAATGTCACAACATCAACATGTGTATTTATCCATGAAATGGTCACCACAAGGTAGTGAATGTCACCCCCCAGAGTTTCCTTGTGCCCCTTTGCAATTCCTCCCTCCTGTCCCTTCTTCTCCACCTCCCCCCAGGCAACCACTGACCAAAGTACAAGTTAGTCGCATTTTCTAGAATGAAACTGTGCGCTCTCTTTAGTAGGGCCTTCCTTCACTTAGCATAATTGTTGAGGTTTATCTGTATTGTTGCTTGTGGTTATAGTTTATTCCTTTTTATTGCTGGATCTGTATGGATTGTCCATTGTATGGATGCATGACTATGTGTTAATCCACCCCCAGCTGGTGGACATTTGGGGTGTTTCCAGTTTGGAGCTATTATAAGTAAGGTTGCTGTAAATATATGTGCACATATATAAGTCTTTGAATGGACATATGCTTTGGTATCCCTGGAGTAAATACCTAGGAGTGGGCTGGATCATATGGTTTAACTTGTGAGTAACTAACAAGCTGCTTTCTAAAGCGATTGTGCCATTCCCTACACACTCACCAGCAGTGTACGAGAGTTCCAGTCACTCCGCGTCCTTTCCAGCAAGTGGGACGGTCAGTCTTTTTAATTTTACCCGTTCTAATTGGTATGCAATAAGATCTCATTGTGATTTGAATTTGCATTTCTCAGTGACTAGCGATGGTGAGCATCTTTTTACGTGTTTATTTGCCACCTGTATCTTCTTTGGAGAAGCATCTGTTTAAATCTTTTACCAATTAAAAAATGGGTTGCTTGTTTTCTTACTATTGAATTTTGAGAATTCATTGCATATATACTTTCTCAAATATATGATTTATAAATATTTTCTCCCAAACTGTGGCTTACCTTTTCATTCTTTTAAGTGTCTTTCAAACGGAGGAAATATTTAATTTTGATGAAGTTTATCATTCATTGTTTCTTTCTTTTTTGAGTCAGGCTTTTGGTATCATATCTTAGGAAACTTTGTCTAACCCAAGGCACAAGATTTTCTCCTCCAAGGTTTATAGCTTAAGACTTTACATTTAAGGCTGTGATTAATTTTGAGTTAGTTTTTTTTTTTAATATGATGAGGAGTATGGATTGAAGTTCATTTTTTGGGGACATTAGTTGAAAAGACTATTCTTTCTCCTCTGCATTACCTTTGCACCTTTGTTAAAAATCACTTTTCCATATACGTTTGAGTTTATTTCTGGACTCTCTATTCTTTGTCATTGATCTACTTGTCTATTTTTATGGCAATACCACCCTGCCTAGATACTTTATAGTGAACTTGAAGTCAGGCAATGTTCCTCCAGGTTCTCACAGTTGTTTCATGTAAACAACTTTTTACATGGTCGTTCCATGTAAATTTTTTAGAATCAGCCTGTCAGTTTCTACAGAAGAACCTCCTAGAATTTTGATTGGAATTTCACTGACTCTCTGGGAAATTTTGGGAGATTTGACATCTTACCAATACTGAGTCCTATGAGCCATGAACACAGAATACTCCTCCATTTGTTTAGCTCTTTGGTTGCTCTCAGCAGCGTTTTGCAGTTTGCAGCGTCCAGGTCTCTGCAGGGTACCTGTGCTCTCACATATCTTCCCATAGCATGCTCAGCTACTGGGGGAGCTCCAGATCTGTAGCAATTGTTATTCTGGCTGACTCATAGAGCAAACGCCTCCCGGGGCCACTTGCTGGGAATAAACATGTGGTATCAGCAAATGCCCACTTTCTCTGCCAGAGAGCACCCTGTGGCTGCCGCCTGAGGGTTGATGAGGCTTTCTGGCTGCCATCCTGCCGAACTGCAAGCTCAGCCTAAGTTCCTTGGAGCTTCATACCCAGCCCAAGCCTGGCACTGAAATCCACAGAAGCAGGGTTGAGCCTGTCTTGCAGAAAGCTGGCTCCTTCCTCACACTCAGCTTCGTGCACATCTTTCCTGACATGGGCTCATCAGCTCAGATCTGCATATGTCCACTGAATCATTTTCTTGGAGACTACTCTAAGTTTTTCCAGGAAAACACCCACAAATGAGAAATAGCCAGATCGGTGCTGTTGATGCCAAAAGCCAAGAAATAGTGGTGTCAGGGTGAGTCTGGAGCTCAGAAGAACTTCTGTGAATTCTTCCACCGGGTGTTTCTAAGATTAGTCAGTTCCCCTCACCCAGGCTCCATCACCTCATGCTGGGTTAAAGCCAAAGATGTCAGGCTGGCCTCTTTGCCTCTAGACTCTCAACAGCGAATAATTTCTGCATGGGGTGGGCTAGACTTATCCTTGTATATCACTATACGCATCAAACTGATCTTCTGTTCAAGAACCATCTGTGACTCCCCGGTGCCCTAAGGATGAGGTTCAAACTCTTTGGCCCGGTATTTAAGGAAGCCCAACATCTGATCCTTCCCTGTGTGCCCCAAATACTCTGTTCCAGCTAGACCAGTCTTCTTACTGGCCTCAGCATGCTCCCACCTCTAAGCCTTTGCTCCTGTGTGCCTTGTCCTGCCCATCCTTCACTCAACTGCTCAAATCTCCCTAAAGACCAGCAGACAGGGGCTGCCTCCATCACCCTAGCTGCGGTCCCTGCTCAGCCTTCTGCAGGCAAGCCATCAGCATTTCTGCGTCAGTACCTTCCCACATGCCTGCTCTGCGGGACTCAGGCTAACACCCTCTCTGAGGTGCTGCCCTGGACTGGGGTTTTCTACTTGTGAAGCTGGAAGAGACACTCCTCAGCTGCTTAAATTCTCCTCCTCCTTTCTTTTGATTCCTCAACTTCCATGCAGAAAGTGTCACCCGCAGATGTGAAGGCTGATTAGCTTTAAGTCTGGGGCTGGTGCTACTACAGACACAGCGACTAGATCCTGGGTTAAACAGCTGCTGAGGGTCCCCAAGGGCCTTCTGGAGAGCACTGTCTGCCCAGGGCGACCTTCCCTTTCAGCTTGCCTACCTGGAGAGCAATTCCCAACCATTCTTGCCAACCTATTCACTCACTGAGCCAGAGAACATATTTTTTGGTGAAGGATTTAAGCATAATTTTCTGCTTTCAAGGGACCTCCCACATCAAGTCCAACGTCCTATCCCTACCTCTGGCACCTGAACCCCGCCATTAGACATTAGAGGGTCTTTTGGGTGGTGTAAGGCACTGCCCTCTTCACGCCCCTGTTTGGCACTGGTACCTGTGATGATGGTGAGTCATAATCTTCATTTACAAATAAAAACACTGACACAGCTTCTACCCAAGTCCTCCAGCTTCCTCTTCAACCAGATGGTACTCTCCAAGCCCTTCCTATACAGACATCCCAGAGCCACCTCCAACCCTCAGGAGGAATGAGTTTATCTGGCCTCTCCCTGCGTGGGAGACAGCTTGCAGGCCTGTGCTAGTTGCTGGCTTTCTGCACCTCAAGCTCTGGGTATGGATATGAGGTAAGTTCTTCATCCACGTCCTGTGCCTCTGTGTACCTGCGAGCAGGTGTGCAAGGGACAGACACAGGCCACTGCTGTTTGCCCCTCTTGGGCAGCTGGTAGACTTGGCTTCCTACATTCAGCACTGGCTTAAGGAGCTGTATAGGTTATAGATGCCAAGTGCTGCATTTGGCTTGAGGTCTCCTAGGCCTGGTTAAGCTACTGGCGTGTTTCCTCTCTTGCTGCCCTACCCTGAGTGTGACCTGAGGTTCAACAGCTTCTTGACTGGGCATTTCATTTGTTTCCAATTCTTACACTATTATAAATGCTGCAGCAAGGATCATCTTTGTGCATTCTGTCTGTCATTGAAATGGCCTCGATGGGAGCCAGACAAAGACAGGAGGGCTGCTCAGAATCCAAATGGATTTAAATATATTCAAGAGGGATGGCCTTACCAGTTTGGAAGATCATGAAAAGAATTCAGAATAGCATTAAGTAGTCAACAGAGGAGTTCCAACAGATGGGGGTGGGGGCTCAAACCAAACTTGGTAATTAGCGAAGGTATAATCCAGGGCCCATAGGCTAAGAGACCAGCCCCTTCAGAGGGTGTGAACTGAGAGTTGCAGAGTTTAAGCAAAGCTGCTATATAATTGGGCTCAAATTGTCCCTACTGCATGAGAAAAGTCTCCTTAGGAGTCTATGGCTCCAGATCCCATGTCCCAGCCATAAATGTGATCCTCTGCAGTGGCTTTAAAACAGTGACAGCACTGATGTTGCTGTCACTCTTCCACCAGGCCAGGCTGTGTCCTGCCTGATTTCAAGGGGAGGTGAACTAAAGCTTCTCTTCCTCACGGGGAGTACGTGGTTCTGGAGGAGCCCGTGGGATGGAAACACTGCCGTGGGCCTCCAGGGCCACCCAGCTTGCTCTGACAGTCCCTTTGAAGCCTGTTAGGATCTTACCAGTCTTTTTCCAGGTCCTCCCGGCCTCCATCCACCCCTCAGGCCAAAGTCCCATATTTGGGCTTGATTATGGTAGGACCTGCCTTCAGGTACTTTAATCTATATCAGGTATGTATTGCTGCACAGCAAACCATCCCCAAACGCAGTAAATTAAAGCAATGACAACACATTTTTCTCATGAGTCTTTAATGTAGGCGGGACTTAGTGGGGACAGCTCATCGCGTCTCCACTCTGTGTCAGCTGAAGGCTGGGCCTGAAATCCCCTGGAGGCTTACTCACCCCCATGTCTGGCAATTCGTCCCAGCTGTCGTCAGTCTGAGACCAACAAACTCATCCCTACTTTCTCCACATGGCCTGGGCTTCCTCACAGCATGGTGGCTGAGTTCCAAGGCCACGTGTCTAGAGAGAGGGGCAGATGGAAGCAATCCTGCCTTTCCTGGCCGAGCCCCATACATCATGGGCCATCACTGTCGCCACATTCTGTGTAGCAGTAGTCACAAAGGCCCACCTAGTTTCAAAAGCAGGGGGCGGGGAAATAGAGTCCAGCTCTTGGTGGAGCAGCAGCAAGCTTCTGGAACACGTGGGACCAGAGATATTGCCACGGCTGTCTTTGGAAACTGTAATCTTACACACTTCTGCCCAGTGCTGTCATTGGCTATGGGCCCCTCCAGTGGGTGAACCCCAGGCGGTTTCAGCCGGGAAAAGTAATGACCTAAGGGCTGTCTGCCTAAGATAGTCACCAGTGGGGGCTGTTCAGAACAAAGGCACGGGAAAGTTGGGGAAGGGGTGCACAGAAACTCTCAGGAGTCTGTCTAGGAGCTCTGGGAAGTGCATCCCAGTGTCTGTTCCAGGATAACAATACGAATAATGGATGGATCAGAAGTCAAGGTGCGTTATATCCCTATCCCTTATCTCATGTGATCACACACATCTCAGTCTTTCGAGGAACAATTAAGTGACAGAAGATGTGAACCCAACATCGGCTAGAGGCTCGTCTGTAACCAAGAGCTGGCCTGACCTGGCATGTCCATCACTCAAACCCTCACGGTCTCTGCCTGCGGAAGGGAAGGACCAGTGGCCCTCCCTGTATATCACACTGTTGCTTAAACATGACTTGTGTTGATCTGATCCAATGCAGGCTAAAAATCAAACACTTTGGTTTTTTGTTTGTTTGCTTGTTTTTTACTCATGGTCTTAAACGCAGGCAAAATGAATTCTTCATCTACTGAACATGTTGTTCCAGTAAGGTCTTGATAATAACCAAAATATATTTAAAGATGTTCGTTGGGCCCGGCTGGTGTAGCTCAGTGGATTGAGCGCGGGCTGGGAACCAGAGGGTCCCGGTTCGATTCCCAGCTGGGGCACATGCCTGGGTTGCGGGCCAGGTCCCCAGTGAGGACCATGTGAGAGGCAACCATACTCTTTCTCCCTCCCTTCTCCTCTCTCTGAAAATAAATAAATAAAATCTTTAAAAAAATAAATAAATAAAGATGTTTGTTGGGCCACTATGACTGTAGCAATTTGGGGTGGCCAGCTGGCTCCCCTGAGATAACAATGGGAGAGAAATCTTTTTCCCTAAGAATGAGCAAACATGTTCACAGAAGAGGGGCCAGCAAAAGCTGCAGCACACACTCCTTGCCTGCCGACACCAGGAAGGCTGGTATCTGTGAGGGCCGTGTCATGGAATAGGCTTTCTCACTGTAAGGTGAGGTTTTTTTATGCCACATCAAACCTTGAAGTTTTTCCCTTACTGCCCAAACTGCAGGGGCTTAGACGCCTCCCACCATCCCAGGGCAGTCTGGAGAACACTCCGAGTAGCAGAAGAAAGGATCTGCTGAGCTGTCCCGGGGAGGCAGGGGGACTGGGCGGTGTCGTTCCCAGACAGAGAGGATGCCCTTTCTCCCGTAAAGCAGTCTCTGAAGGAGGCAGCCTGACTCTAGTTCTGACATCACAGGACAAAGAGCCTGCCAAGCTGCCTCAGTTTCCTCGATGCAACTGTGTGCCACTGCGCTTGGCAGTCCCCACCCCATCCTCCCTGCCAGGAGGCCTGTGGCGGGGGAGTGGCACTCCTGTGACTTTATGCAAACACCCAGTTGTGTCTCTAGAGACCAGGAGCTTCCAACTTTCCTAAGGACCCAGGCCTGTGGTTATGACTTCCATGGCTAGGTTCTATTTCTCTCTTGTAAAACCTTGATCCATCTTGGAGTCTTTAATGGAGAACAGTTTCAATATACAAAGCAACTTCTTAGGGGACATCACTCATCTAATCCCAGGCCTCTGTCTCCTTTAAAAAATGAACCACCTAAACCATAAGAGAAAGCCATTGTGTTAATAGAACCCCAACCCACGTGGGGAAACACAGCAAACTGCATTCCACTGCATTCCAGGTGGTACTCAGCCCTTCCTCCTTCCGCTTCTTCAGTGGATGCCATGGAAGGTAGCACACCTGCTCTATGCTTTGCTTCTAGAGCTGTTCCCTCGGCAGTGGGAAATGCACCAGATTTGGAGATGGAAAGCCAGGGAACAAGTCCCAATTCAGCCCTTACCAGCTGTGTAACTGAGGCAAATCTCATAGTCCCTCTGAGCCTGCTTCTCCACCTACGTCTGCTTTCTCCTCCTCACAGGCGTGAGGTGGAGGACAGGTGAGATTCATGGGAAAAAACTCGATGTGCTCCGAAACTCTCTCTCTCTCTCTCGATATGGATGATTATGACACTGACTCAGTACAAGCCCAGGTTCCTTGCCTTGGGACGCCGCAGAAGAGCTCTGTAGGGTCTGGAAGCTCGAATAGCATTCAGCGACCCCTACTGACCACTGGGATGCTCCGCAGGCAGACATTGCAAGGCCTCGTGCCCTCAGAGCTTTCCTTGGACCTCTCAGGCCACGGCCTCCTGGAGCAGTGCTGAGGATGAGCTGTCTGTGCAGACGGTGGCCGGAACTGCTTTCTTTCCTTTCTTATAACTGTCTACTGACACAGAGTGTAGGAAGTTGGCGACGGAATTAATGAAGACCTCAAAGAAAAGCATGAGTTGGAATGTAACGCCAGCATCACGCTGGGTGATGAGGTGTGATTAGTGAACTCGAATTTGTGGCTGTTTGACCTGGGCAGTCCTTCTTCAGCTACCAGGAGCTTCCACCTACCAGGGCCCGCTCTCAGAAAGGGCCCGCTGTCAGTCACGTCATCTCTGATGCAGATGGAAGCCATGGCCCTCCTCCTTTGGGTGTCTGCTCCACCTGAAGTGTAGAATGGAAGGTATTGGCCCCGGGATTAAAAACTACCAGCCCCAGACTAGCAGGTCAGGGAGGGTTTTTAGGGGGTGTCCCTGAAATTCCTTACTTTCTCTGTCTTGGAGTCAGGCCGACCTTGGGGAATGCTGAGATCTGGGCCATGAGATGTCTTGAGGATGATTTTCAACTTCCAGATGAAAGAAGCAGTTCTTGAGGGGATCCCCGTCCTGGTCCAAATGGGGCATTGGGGCTAACTGGATAACTCCCAGCATCATAACCTACAGCCCAGCTGGCTTGCTCAGCTGTCTCTACAAAGGGGCACTTTGATTAGAATAATGAGGCTCCTCGAGGTCAAAGGCCTTTGGGGAAGGGTTGCCAGGAATCCAGACATGGGAGATAGCCCCACATGTGGCGTGATTTCAGGAGCCAGGAAGGAAGCCTCATCTCTCTCTCCAGCACCCAACTTAAAAAAAAAAAGAATTAGCCTGGCTGGTGTAGCTCAGTGGATTGAGCGCGGGCTGGGAACCAGAGGGTCCCGGTTCGATTCCCCGTCGGGGCACATGCCTGGGTTGCGGGCCAAGTCCCCAGTGGGGGCCACGTGAGAGGCAACCATACATTGTTCTTTCTCCCTCTCTGTCTCCCTCCCTTCCCCTCTCTCTAAAAATAAATAAATATTAAAAAAAAAAAAGAATTAGTTGTAATGTGATCCTTGGGCTGCAAGGAAAATGTGAATTCCCTTGGGAGGGTTACAGCACTTCGGGTACCTTTCCTTGTGATCTAGTTCTAGACCTATTCTTAAAACCCTTACTGGAGCAAAGCAGGTAGGCCCTGGAGGATACTGAAGGATGGGAGCTCACAGTGATAAAGTGCCTGGTGCCAGGCAGTGTCACACTCTCGGGTACATTTTCTTACACAGTAACTACATAGAGTGGGTCTTACCTCATTGTACAGATGAGGAAACTGAAGCTCAGCCAGTAATTTCTCAGTCAGCCAGTAGCCAACACAGCTGGGACTGGAAGCCAGGCTGGACCGGCCCAAAAGCCGTGAGGATCCAGGGCAGAGGAGAGAAGGCCCAGCAGTGTCGGAGGGGAAGCGAGAAGACTCAGATGGCAGGTGAAACATCGTCACACTGTGAGCTTCTTAAGCACAGCCCCGGGTTTTGAAGGAGAAGCTGCTCCGAGTCACCCTCCAGGCCTCACGTGTGCTGCATCGTGGTCGGTGCTCTGAATCCAGAAGGAGGAAAATCTATAGCAGTGATCTCGGGCATGCCTCAGAGGGCTTGTTGAAGCCCAGGTTGCTGGGCCCCATCCCCACAGTTTCTGACTCAGGAGCTCTGGCCTGAGGCATGAGATTTGTAGCTAAAACGAGTTCCCAGCTGATGCCAATACTGATGCTGCTGGTCTGTGGACCACACTTTGCAAACCACTGAACTACTGTGTCAAACACTTCATAAGTACTACTGAAAATGAGCTGTTATCATCACTACTGGCTTTGTACCACAATCTAAGGATTTGTTTTAGTGGGGTTAGGGGACAAAAACATTTTAAGTACCTTTAGCCATACACATAGTAATAATAATTTTACAGAAGGTAAAATATTTTCTTCGGGTAAATATAATAATCTCTCTAGTGTCATCCAAAAATAATTAATAAGTACTTCCTGGATCTCACACTATTCTCAGTGTTCTCTAGGCATTAATTTATAATCCTTATAGTAGTGTTATTCCTATTTCCATTTGTCTCTTGAATAAACTAAGAGAGAGAAAATAAAGAAACTAGCCCAAATTCACATGGGTAGCAAATGGTAGAATCAGAATTCAGACCCAAGCAATTTGGCCTCAAGAGTCAGGTAAGTGGGATTGTTTTTGTTGTTGTTGTTGAAATTATTTATTTTTAGAGAGGGGAAGAAAGGGAGAAAAACATCGATGTGATGTGTGAGAGAAACATCAGTCAGTTGCCCCTTGCATACCCTCAACCAGGGACCTGGCCAGCAACTCAGGCTTGTGCCTTGACTGGGAATTGAACCAGAGACCTTTCAGTTTGCTGAACTGACATGCAGCCCACTGAGTCACACCAGTCAGGGCAGGATTGGTCCATTCTTTTTGTGGCTACTGAGTTTCCCAACTTTCTTCTGCCAAATACCCTTGTTTTAAATTCTTTTCATTGTTACCCATTCACAACTGTGCCACATGATAGGACAAAAGCCCTGTTCTCAGGCCCTTTTTCCCAGAGCTGGCTGGACCCCATAAAGCATGACTGACCCTAATTGTCTTATGAGCTTTATCCTCAGGTCTAGAAAATTACTGGAACACCCTGAAGGCTCAGAGGCTTCAGGAATTTACGGAACAGGACATAGCAGACCCCAAGGACCACCGACCACCAGCATCCCCCTGCCCCGAACCCAAAGATAACACCTAACTAAAACATCCTGCTCTACAACTGCCCCGTCACCCAATAAAAGCCCAAAGCCCACACCCCTCAGGGGTGGTGCTGGTGCCCCTCTCTGCACCCAGTCCTTTCCCTCCCTTGGGAAAGTAAAAACAAAACCTTTACTCGCTGCACTTTCCTCTCTTTGTGAGTTCACAGCCGTGTCTCCAACCCCCTAATACTAGAGTTCATGATTTTCCCCCAAGTCTGTATCATTTTCTCTGTTGCTACTGAGCCAGAGTTATTACCCTACAGGCCTATTGTTTTTCTCTTTTGAAAAACCTAGACAAATCAAACTTACCCATTATTTTTAATAAGACTATAAATAAGATATAAAGCTTGTAGTTTTGCTGTATTTGTGTTTGATGTCTGGAACTCCCACAAGGGGAAGTTGTACCCATTATATTATTCGTACAATTCAGCCTTAGTGAAACAGACTACAAGCCCATAAACTGCAGGAACTTTAAACAGGGCAATATGGAGATTTTTTAATTACACATTTTAAATCAAAGTTTTGAAATCATACACATGAGAAAATTTACATTTTTCTCAAAGAAGCAAGTCCCAGGCCTAAAATATCTGTATCACTCTACATTTCTTGGTTAAAATTAACCAAATAGTATTAAGCTCTCAGTATGTTTGTTAGGATACCATAAAAAATCTGCAAATGTGTTTAAGAAGCTGATAACAATGAAAGTTTCTAAAACCTGTCAAGAGAAGAACTCTTCAGTTTCACCTCAAAACTACCACGTGGATGCTTCTACTAAACCTGACAAGCTCAGGGGAGGCCTGCATGGAGGCCTCACAAACCCAGAGACCCAAAGGAACCACGCAGGACAGTCCGAAAGGAACACTTTCTAACTAAAAGTTGGGTAGTCGTGTCCTAGGGCAGTATTTTTCCCTAACAAAGGTCAATCTTCACCTTAAATGAGCTTGCCTGTTGTCTTTTTGTAGCTAAGATAACATACCTTTGAAATATCTGAGTGATTTCTCCCCGGCCATGCCCCCCAGCCCCTCCCAGCACACCCACCCACCAGGCCAGAGCAGAGACCACAGACCCCCTCGTTGTTATTATCATGCTAACTGTTGACTAACTAGCCTGTGCCTGCCTGTGTAAAAGGAGTATGTGTCCACTCCTACTTTTTACCCACTCTCAGAGACCCCCTCCTGCTTTCTCCTGCCTCCCTGTCTGTCACCAATAGATTTCATGTAACCCCTTATGTCTTTCCCTTTGATTCTGATGCATTAAATAAGTGGCAAAACTGTCATTTTCTGGAGCATTTTCTCGGTCCCTTGAAATTTTTGCTTCCGGCAATTGTCGTCAGTTTGGCTCAAATAAATTCATAAAAATTCTTACAGGTTTGGACGTTTCTTCCGTTAACATAGATAACTGTATTATTACAAATTGCCATTCTTCCTCGGTAATCTACCTTCTAAACAAAGTCAAACGTATTCAAGCCTGTATTCCCTATTTTAAATATCATGGGGATTTAGAGTATTTGTGGTTTCTGAAGACGCAGAAAGAAGGTGAGAGTTTAATCACGCTACTTAGTGAAAGTATAGCTGCCCTATTCTAAGTACTAGTTTCACAGAGCATAGATAAGGATTCTGGGGCTTTAATAAATGTGTCTGGTGGAAAACGCTTCAATTTTCAAAAAAGAAGTCTAAGCTAGGAAAATTTTTTTAAGTAACAAAAGTAGCCATACTTCCTGACATTACAGTAAGGCTCTCATGAGGGACATGACTTACGTTTATCCTGATGGTTTTAGAAAACACAATATTTCAAGCAGACGTTCCACAAAGATGTGGGCCTTGGGCTATGCAACAAGACTCGCTGTTTCTTAATGCTTTCTGACAGACAGAAATAAATATATATTTTTTCATCTTTTGGGGTAGCGCAGGGTATTAGTGGTATAAAATCAGGCATTAGCCTCGTCTTTTAAGCCCCCATTATCTTTGTCATCCTGGGATTGAGAGACAGCACAGCGCAAAGCTGTCACTCACACGGGGCAAACAACTTGGTGCTATTTAAAGCAGCATCTTGCCCGGCTGGTGTAGCTCAGTGGATTGAGCGCGGGCTGGGAACCAGAGGGTCTTGGTTCGATTCCCAGTCAGGGCACATGCCTGCGTTGCGGGCCAGGTCCCCAGTGAGGGCCATGTGAGAGGCAACCATACATTGCTCTTTCTCCCTCCCTTCTCCTCTCTCTGAAAATAAAGAAATAAAATCTTAAAAATAAATAAATAAAATGTTTAAAAAAAAAAAAAGAAAGCAGCATCTTCACATGTGACAGACAATACCAAGAACGAATAGCCATTGACAACCCTGTCATTCACCACCCACGTCACCACCTATGTGGATGGGATATAAGATTGAATTAAATAAAAACTGGATATTTACACAATTTTCTATCAAGAGATTGGCGGGTACACAGTTGGGATTCAAATGCCTGGGTATGACTTAGTGATAGAAAACAAGGGAGCTCGAGATTACTTGCATTTGTAGGATTTTGTCCAGCATTAAAATGGTTCATGGTTATAAAGAGACTGAATTTTCAAACTGGTATCCTGAACAATGCACTTCGAAAAATCCCACCAAGGGATACCCATATTACCCCCAAATTTCTATTTCTTGACAGTCAAGTATCTTAATAAATCATATTATAGAAGTTTAACATGTTAAAGGTGTTACATAATAAAAACCATTCCTTGGTTACTCTGGTTGGTTGCTACTCTAAAGAATGATCCCTTAAACATTGAACCCTGGGGATTTTTAAATGCAGAAATGCAAATTAGCCAAGCTAGGTGGAGTAAACTCTACATTTGTCTACTAAAAGGTAGCCAAGAACAAACGATTTGAAAAGGCATGATAGCACAGGTCAGGGGAGAGAAATTATCAGCCTTTTTTTCTCCAGGAAACTAATGCTTTTCCAATAAAAGAAAATTTCCAAAATGGAATACTGTGCATATTACAGTATAGTATTCAATAAAATAAACTCAAACACTAAAATAAAGAAAAATTATTACAAAGAACTTATATGTATGACCCAGAGACATGAACTAAAGGGGGAGGGGAATGTGGGTGGGAGGAGGCGTGCAAAATGGAGGGGAATAGAGGGGGGGAAATGGGACAACTGTAATAGCATAATCAATAAAACATATTTTTAAATAAATAAAATAAAATAAAATAAAGAAAAATTATTAATAGGAGGCAATTACTCTGGATAAAACAGAAACAAACCTCAATCGAGACAAAGGCCCTTACCAGGTAAACCACAGTTTACTGAAGGAAAATACCGACCTTTGTGTTGGCTGCAGTCCACTCAGAGGCTTCACGGTCATCATGACACTTTTGAACTCATGTCTTCCACCACAGTTTGAAGAAGACAACCATAGTGTACAACAAAAGAAGAGGAAGGATAGCAAATTATTTCAACACTTACATTCAGTCAAGCTTAAACATAAAAGCCAAAGGACAAGATTAGCACTGGGTTTACTTCCTTTTTTAAAAAAAGATTGTATTTATTTATTTTTAGAGAGAAGGGAATGGAGGGAGAAAGACAGGGAGAGAAACATTGATTGGCTGCCTCTCATACATGCCCAACAGAGCAGGGCATGACTGGCCTGCAACCCAGGCATGTACCCTGACCGGAAATCGAACCAGCAGACAGGTGCTCAATCCACTGAGCCATACCAGCCAGGACTACTACTTCCTAAAAGGATTTTAAAAATCAAAGGACTCCAGTAGTTTTCATATTCAGTATATACAAAAATCAACCGAACTTCCGCCAAGATGGCAGCGTAGGTGGTCGCACTCGCTGCCCGCACATCCAGAATGTCCATACAATGAATGCAGTAGCAAAAAATAAACAACCAGAATGGACAGAATCGAACTGAAGGGAAGTCCGACACCCAGGAGGTAGGAGAAGACGAACATCCAGGCCGGTAAGCGGGGCAGAAACGGGCGGAGGAAGCAGCGCTCACGGAGGGTCTCACGCCACTACTAGGCCACCAGTGCCTGAACAGGGCGTGGCTCCAAACAACGGGTGAATCCCGCAAGCCCGCGACGCTGCCGGAGAGAGGCCAGGGCTGAGCCAGCAGAACCGAGTCTGGCAGAGGAGGCGGTGGGGAGCTGGGGAGCGGAGGAGTAACGGGAGCCCTCGGTGATCGGAGGCCGCCATTGCTTCCTCCCAGACCCCACCCCCAGAGGCAACGTAATCCAAAAAGAGACCCAGGTCGCAGGCATCTGCCAGCTGACAAGTGCACCGAGATAAAAAGAATGAAAATGGCCAAAAACAAGGACCACAACAAATTACAACTAATGGATGACAGCATAGTCAACCTATCAGATGCGCAATTTAAAATGCTTGTAATCAAATTGTTAACAAAACTGGAAAATAGGTGGACGCAAATAGTTGAACAGATGAAGAATACGATAAGGATAATGGAGGAAGATTTATAGGGAACCAATAGGGAAAAAAAGGAGTTGGATCTCAAACCAATGGGATGGACCAGAAGGAAGAAACAAGAATTCAAAAAAATGAGGAGGGACTCAGAAACCTCAGAGACATTTATAAAAGACCGAATATCCGGATCATGGGAGTGCCAGAAGGACAAGAGGAGCACCAAGAAATCGAACGTATTTTTGAACAGATAATGAAGGAAAACTTTCCAGATCTGGCAAAGGAAATAGGCTTCCTGGAAGTCCAAGAAGCTCAGAGAACCCCAAAGAAGCGGGACCCAAAGAGGAACACACCAAGGTGCATCATAATTACATTACCCAAGGTCAAGAATAAGGAAAAAATCTTACAAGCAGCTAGAGAAAAGGGGACAGTTACCTACAAAGGAATACCCATAAGACTGTCAGCGGATTTCTCAAAGGAGACCTTCCAAGCAAGAAGGGGCTGGAGAGAGATATTTCAAATCATGAAGAGCAAGGGACTACAACCAAGAATAATCTAT
>PVJI01024110.1:0-22426 GCA_004026765.1 Micronycteris hirsuta
GGGGGAGGGAGGCTGGGGGGGAGGTGTGGGCTGGGGGGAGGGGGGAGGGGAGGGAGAGGATGCAAATAGCTGTAATTGAACAACAATAAAGTAATAAAAATATATATATATTAAAAAAAAGAAGAAGACACAGAGAAAGGAACACGGGTACAATAAAAAATGTCAATAAATAAGTTCCTGTGAATAATAAACTTAAATGTAAATGGATTAAATGCTCTAATCCACAGACACAGGTTAGCTGAATGGATAAAAAACATGACCTACATATATGCTATGCACAAGAGACCCAACTCAGAACCAAAGATACACACAAATGAAAGTGAAGTGATAGAAAAAATATTCCATGCAAATGAAAATGGAAAAAAGCTGGGGTAGCAATACTTATATCTGACTAAATAGACTTCAAAACAAAGGCTATCACAAGAGACAAAGAAGGTCATTACAGAATATTAAAGATTAATCCAGCAAGAGAATAAAACCCTTGTAAACATATATACCTCCAATATAGGAGCTCCTGAATATTTATAAAAACTCTTTGTGAACTTTAAGGGAGGGATCAATAGCAATAAAGTCACACTAGGTTATTTTAACACCATATTGTCATCACTGGAAAAATCTTCCAGACAAAAATTCAACAAGGCAATAGTGACCTTAAATGACATGCTAGATCAGATGGATTTAATTGATATTTACAGAATATTTCATCTCAAAGCAGCAGAATATACATTGTCAAGTGCACACAGAACATTCTCAAAGATAGACCACATGTTAGGACACAAAATAAGTCTTAATAAATTTAAGAAGATTGAAATCATATCAAGTATCTTCTTGGATCATAATTGTGTGAAACTGGAAATCAAGTACAATTAAATAATCTCAAAAATATTCAAACACATTGAGGCTAAATAACATTATTAAGCAGTGAATAGGTTACCAGTGAAATAAAGGAAGAAATAAAAGTTTTCTGGAAACAATCAGAAATGAACACACAAAAACCCAAAATCTATGGGACAAGCCTAACTCAAGAAGCAAGAACAATCTCATATAAATAATCTAACCCTACATTTAAAAAGAAAAAGAAAAAAACAACAAGAATAAAGGGCCAGAGTAAGTAGAAGGGAGGAAAGAATAAAGATCAGAGTGGGACTAAATGAAAAAAAAAATAAACCCCACAGTACAAAGGATCATTAAATCCAAGAGCTGGTTCTTTGAAAAGATAAACAAGATTATGAACCTTTAGCCAGGCTCACCAAGAAACAAAGAGAGAAAGACCTAAATAAATAAAATCATAAATGAAAGAAGGGAAGTAACAACTGACATTATAGAAATACAAAGTAGTATAAGAAAATATGATGAAAAATTATATACCAAAAAATTGGACAACCTGGCTGAAATGGACAAATTTCTAGAAACATAAAAACTATAAAAACTGAATCAGGAAGAATCAGAAAACCAGAATAGACTGATAACATGTAATGAAATTGAAGCAGTAATTTAAAAACTCCCAGAAAACAAAAGTCCTGGGTCAGATGGCTTCACAGGCAAATTTTATCAATCATTGAAAGAAGAAGTAATACCTATCCTCCTTAACCTATACCATAAAATTGAAGAGGAGGGAAGACTTTCAATCTCCTTCTATGAGGCCAGGCTTATTCTAATTCTAAAACCAGATAAAGACACCACAAAGAAAGAAAATTATAGGCCAGTATCCCTGAAAACATAAATGCTAAATCCTCAACAAAATGGTAGCAAACCAAATCCAAAAACACATTAAAAAGATCACACAACATGATCAAGTGGGATTCATCCCACGGATGCAAGTCTGACGCACTACCTGCAAATCAATAAATGTGATATATCACATAAACAAAATGAAAATTAAAAATCACGTGATCATATCAATAGACACAGAAAAAGCATTTGATAAAACCCAGCTCTCACAACAAAATCTCTCAGCACAGAAGAAATAGAGGGATCATACCTGGACATAATAAAGGCCATATATCAAAAACCTACACCCAACATTATGTTTAATGAGCAAAAACTAAAAACATTTCCCATATATCAGAAACAAGACAAGGATATCTGCTTTTATCACTCTTATTCAACATAGTACTGGAAGTCTTAGCCTCAGTGATGAGACAAGAAGAAGAAATGAAGGGCATCCAAATTGGAAAGAAGCAAGTAAAACTATTATTATTTCCCACTTACTTGGTACTATACATAGAAAACCCTTAGGGCCTAAGGGCTCTACCAAAAACCTATTTGATTTAATAAATATATTGAGCAAACTAACAGGATACAAAATTACTATCCAGAAATCAATGACATTTTTATATGTGAATAATGAATTCTGAGAAAAAGAAACTAAGAAAAAAATCCTATTTGCTATTGAAACAGCAACAAAAAATAAGGTACATGGGAATAACCTTAACCAAGGAGGTCAAAGACCTGTACTCAGAAAACTATAGGACATTAAAGAAAGAAATTGATGGATTGGAAGAATTAACATAATCAAAGTGTCTATACTACACTCCCTAAAGCGATCTATAGATTCAATGCAATTCCTATTAAAATATCAATGGCATATTTCACAGATCTAGAATTCCAACAATTGATACGGAACAAAAAAAGACCCTGAATAGTCTCAGCAATCTTGAAAAAGAAGAACAAAATTGGAGGGACCACAATACCAGATATCAAATTATACTACAAGGCTATTGTAATCAAAACAGCATGGTACTGACACGATAACAGGCATAGAGATCAATGGAGCAGAACAGAGAGTCCAGAGGTAAAACCATGCCTTTATGGGCAATAAGTATTTGACAAAGGAGACAGGAGCATACAGTGGAGTAAAAGTGATCTGTTCAATAAACGGTGTTGGAAAAATTGGACAGGTGTATACATGCCGAAAGTGCAACTAGACCACCAACTTACACTATATACAAGAATTAACTCAAAATGGATAAAAGACTTAAATGTAAGTTGCAAAACCATAGTAATCCTAGGAAAAAACATAAATATAATCTCAGACATCTCTTGGAACAATATTTGTTGTTACGTATCCTTGGGCAACGGAAACATGGGAAAGATAAACAAATGGGGCTACATCAAACTAAAAAGCTTCAGCATAGCAAAAGAAACTATGGAATGAAAAGGGACCCCTCTGTATGGGAGAACATACTCACCTACGATACATCTAATGGAGTGTCAATTTTCAAAATATATCGAGAACTCGTACTAGTCAACATCAAGGAGACAATCAACCCAATTATAAAATGGGCAAAGGACCTAAACAGACCATTTTTCAAAGAGGACATACAGGTGGGTTATACATATATGAAAAAATGTTCAACATCACTAATTATCAGAGAGGTGCAAATTAAAACCACAATGATGTATGATTTCATACTGTCAGATGGCTATCAATAACTCAACAAACAGGTGCTGGCAAGGATGTGGAGAAAAGGGGAACCCTCATGCACTGTTGGTGGGAGAGCAGAATGGTGTAGCCACTATGCAAACAGTATGGAGTTTCCTCAAAAAATTAAAAGTAGAACTGCCTTTTCCCCCAGCAATTCCACTTCCAGAAGTATATCTGAAGAAACCTGAAATGGTAATTTGAAAGAATACATGCACCCCTATGTTCTTTGCAGCATTCTTTACAATAGCCAAGATCTGGAAACAGCCCAAGTGCCCATCAGTAGATGAATGAATAAAAAAGCTGTGGCACATTCACACAATGGTATACTATGTGACTATGAAAAAGAAGGAAATCATACCTTTTGGGACAGCATGGAGGGAACTGGAGATTATTATAAATAAAATAAGCCAGTCAGAGAAAGACAAATACCATATGATCTCAATTATGTAGGGAATCTAATGAACAAAATAAAGTGACAAAATAGAAAGAGAAGCATGGATATGTGAAACAGACTGACAACTATTTGGGGGCAGGGGCTGAGGAGGAGGCTGTATGAAAGAAGGTGAATAGATTAAGCAAAAAACATATTGGAATACAAGAAATGTAAGAGCAAGCATGGTTCCCATCCTTAAGGGGCTTAGATTTCATGAAGAAAACCACTAATGTTCTGCATGACAGCTACATGCCCTCTGTGGGCATTATGTGGAGGTAGATAAAAGGGAGGAATTTGGGAGTGGAAAGAGACTTTGCCTGGGGCAATGGGTGCACAATACTGTGTGCAGATATTTTGTTGAGTTGTACACTTGAAATCTGTCTGATTTTTAAAATATTATGTTTCCTTATTTTTAGTCAGAGGAGAAGGAAGAAAGAGAGGGAGAGAAAACAATGATGTAAGAGAGAAACATCAATTGGTTGCCTCCTGTACATGCCCCAACCAGAGACCAAACCTACAACCCAGGCATGTGCCCTCACTGGGGATCAACCGGTGATATTTTGCTGTGCAGGATACCCCCCCAATCCACAGAGCTACACTGGTCAGGGGAAAACCAGTTTGATTTTGTGAATCGATGTCACCCTAATAAATTGAATAGAAAGATAAAATTAAAAAAGAAGATACTTCCCTGGCTGGTGTGGTTCAATGGATTGAGTACTGGTCTGCAAACCAAAAGGTCACAGTTTCAATTCCCAGTTGGGGCACATATCTGGGTTGTGGGCCAGGTCTCTAGGTGGGGGTGTGTGAGAGGCAAGCGATCACTTTATCTCTCACACATTGATGTTGCTCTTCCTCTCTGCCTCCTTTCCTCTCTCTCTAAAAAATTAAATAAATAAAATATTAAAAAAATAAAAAAATAAAATGACTGATTTTCTTTTTTAAAATTTATTTATTTAATTTTATTGTTGTTCAAGTACAGTTGTCTGCATTTTCCCCCAACCGCTCCCCTACCCCAGCCATCCCCACCTCCCTCCCATAATTCCACCCCTCCTTTGGTTATGTCCGTGTGTCCTTTATATATGTTCCTGAAATCCCTTTCCCCCTTTCCCCCCATCATCCCCTCCCACCTCCCCTCTGGTTACTGTCAGATTGTTCTTACTTTCAATATCTCTGGTTATATTTTGCTTGCTTGTTTGTTTTGTTGATTAGGTTCCACTTAAAGGTGAGATCATATGGGATTTGTCTTTTACAGCCTGGCTTATTTCACTTAGCATATGCTCTCCAGTTCCATCCACACTTTTGCAAAGGGTAGAAGCTCCTTCTGTCTTTCTGCTGCATAGTATTCCATTGTGTAAATGTACCATCATTTTTTAAAAGATTTTATTTATTTATTTTTAGAGAGAGGAGAAGGGATGGAGAAAGAGAGGGAGAAAGCAATGTATGGTTGCCTCTCACATGGCCCTCACTGGGAACCTGGCCCACAACCCAGGCATGTGCCCCAACTGGGAATCGAACCAGGACCCTTTCGTTCCCAGCCTGCACTCAATCCACTGAGCTACACCAGCTGGGATCACTTTTTGATCCATTCATTTACTGATGGGCACTTTGGTTGCTTCCATCACTAGGCTATTGTAAATTGTGCTACTATGAACATTGGGGTGTATAGGTTCTTATGGATTGGTGTTTCAGGATTCTTAGGATATAATCCCAGCAGTGGAATTGCTGGGTCAAAAGGCAGTTCCATTTTTAGTTTTCTGAGGAAATTCCATACTGTTTTCCATAGTGGCTGCATCAGTCTGCATTCCCACCAACAGTGTACTAGGGTTCCCTTTTCTCCACATTATCTCCAACACTTGTGGTTTGTTCACTTCTTTATGATGGCCATTCTGACTGGTGTGAAGTGGTATCTCATTGTGATTTAAATTTGCATATCTCTGGTGGCTAGCAATGCTGAGCATCTTTCATATGTCTCTGGGCCCTCTGTATGTCCTCCTCGGAGAAGTGTCTGTTCAAGTCTTTTGCCCATTTTTTAGTTGGGTTGTTTGTTTTCCTGGAGTGCACTTGTGTGAGTTCTTTATATATTTTGGAGATCAGACTCTTGTCCGAGGTATCATTGGCAAATATGTTTTCCAATAGAGCTGGTTGTCTTTTAATTTTAATACTGTTTTCTTTAGCTGTGTAGAAGCTTTTTATTTTGATGAGATCCCATTTGTTTATTCTTTCCTTTATGTCCCTTGCTTTAGGGGACATATTGGCAAAAATATTGCTGTGTGGAATATCTGAGATTTTTCCTGCCTATGTTTTCCTCTAGTACTTTTATGGTGTCATGACCTATATTTAAGTCTTTTATCCACCTAGAATTTATTTTTGTGTATGGTGTAAGTTGGTGATTGTGTTTCATTTTTTTGCATGTAGCTGTTCAGTCTCCCAACACCATTTGTTGAAGAGGCTATTTTTACTCCATTTCTGCTTCTTCCCCCTTTGTCAAATATTAATTGACCATAGAGATTTAGGTTTATTTCTGGGCTCTCTGTTCTGTTCCATTGATCTATTTGTCTGTTTTTATGCCAGTACCAGGCTGTTTTGATTACAGTGGCCTTGTAATACAGTTTGAGATCAGATATTGTGATCCCTCCTACTTTGTTCTTCTTTCTCAAAATTGCTGCAGCTATTTGGGGTCGTTTGTTGTTCCATATAAATTTTTGAAATGTTTGTTCTATATCTGTGAAATATGTCATTTGTACTTTAATAGAGATTTCATTGAATCTATAAATTGCTTTGGGTAGTATGGACATTTTGATGATGTTAATTTTTCCAGTCCATGAACACGGCTCATGCTTTCATTTGTTTGCTTCTTCCTTAATAAAATGACTGATTTTTTTTTTAAAAAAGATGATACTAGCAACTACAAAAAAGATGTGTTGTATGTAAACACTGGAATATTACTCTGCAATAAAAAAGAATGAATATTTCATTTTCTGATAACGTAGATGGATGTAGAGGGTGTTATGCTAAATAAAATAATTCTAGCCCCCCTTCCTTAGGCCTCTATTTATAGGTGAATACTTATTACAAGGCATTGATAAAAGTCTCCAGTCTCCATTTGATGCTCTCTGATACCATCCTAGCCTAATTAGAGCAGTTTGTGAAGACAGAAGTCTTTGTTCCCCACACTGCCTTTACGGACACGAGTGGATATGGCACCACAATGATTTCCATGATGTAGAGCAGTTATTATCCAGAAAGTTTCTGTCTTGCTAGGTTGCCTCTTTCCTTGTCTTTGGGCTGGAGGGAGTATGATCTTGGGGCAGGGGATGGTTATTGGTCTGTGCTCATTGGTGTTTCTGTGTTTCTGGCTTTTCTGTCACCCAGTCTGAGATTTATGCAATAAGAAGAAAACCTAAGGAACTCACTGCTGTATTGTTCATCAGTTTATGTAACCCCTAGATGGTTTGAATTCTTCTCTCCACAACTCAGGGCCTTCTCATTATATATATATATATATATAAAATGTTCAAGGATATTAGCTGTACTTAATGGGAAGCATAGAGAAATGTATCTATTCCTCCTTCATGTGGAACTTTAAGCTTTTATTTTTATCTAAGAATGTGGGTTGATTTCACAGCCTACAGACTCTGCTCAGGAAGCATATTTGAGTATAATTTAATACCTAAATCTGTAATTGGACTAATTAGTAGGAGATTATTTAATACAGATTAGGACGAACACCAGTCTCAACCTTAAAAGGAAAAGAGTTAAGTTGACAGTCCTGTGGAGGCTCATCTCTTGGCTTCTGCCTACAGATGGAGAAGTGGAAAACAAGCAGTTTGGAAGTTTTTAAAGGGCATTTTAACGGAGTAAATAGATTAACTGTGACTAAGATAAGGAAAGCCATTAGTAGAAGAATTTTTGTATATGGAAGAAATTCTCAATCCTGACTACTCATTTGTATCACTTGGGGAGATTTTTAAAATCCTATGTCCAGGCTGGACTCTAGAACAACTAAGTCAAAATCTCTAAGGAAAAAATCTAGGTATCAGTGTTTTTATAACTCTCCAGGTGATTCAAGTATAAAGCCAAGGTTAAAAATCACTGCTATACCCTTAGCTGGTGTGGCTCAGTGGATTGAGTGCTAGCCTGTAAACCAAGAGAGTCACTGGTTTGATTCCCAGTCAGGGCACATGGTTGGGTGTGGACCAGATCCCTGGTTTGGACAAGAGGCAACCACACAATGATGTTTCTCTCCCTCTCTCTCTCCTTCCCCCCTCTCTAAAAATAAATAAATAAAACTTTTAAAAAATCACTGCTATAGAAGTTTTTCACTAGAGAAGGATGGTTCAATTAATATAAATAAGACACATGGAGTTATAATTAAAAAGAGACTAATCAGTGATTGTTAACAATTTTGGCTTCCTGGAAAAAGTTTCTAATCAAGCTCTGATCTTTTAACGCTTGTCTATATGTATTATTCAGTATAATATAATATTGTTTAATATTGTTACTAATTTATACTTTAACCAAGAGATCTAATGAGCAGGAAAGTGCACTGTGACCTATGTCTCTTTGTTTTTACTTAGCAGCTTACTTTCTCAGGTGTAGCTAGAGAATATGAAAATAATTACCAGAGGCACATTTAGTCAAAATTTAGTTAAACTGGCAAGGGATTAAAAAGAACTGATTCCAAAAGTGGGAGAAAACATTAATAAAGTCCATAGGTTAAAAAAAAAAAAAAAACAAGCCATTGTTATTTACTCAATTATGTTCTAGTCACCACTTCTGGTTATGTTCTCTGCTCTTTCTCTTCTTTGAGCTCTCCTGTACCAAGAGTGAGTTTACAATAAAGTTAGGTCTTACATGTTTATTGCACATCAGTGTTGGAAGGCTCTTACAGTTCATTGAGTTCAATCTCCCTTGTGCACCAAAGGGAAGACTGGGGTCAAGAAAAGGAGAAAGGTCTTATGTCAGATAATGAATGATGGAGGTAAAATATTGAATAAGAACTCAGATCTTCACCATGCTCCTTCAAAGATACCATTGCAGATAAGGAGATGACATAGTCAATGTGGTTATTCTAGTTATATGGGAATGGTTATTATATCATGAGCTGATAATAATTTTATACTATTATGTGATGCTTAGAAACTCCTAGGGAGATTCCCTGAAATAGCCCTCCAGGTTAGAATATGATTACATTTTTTAAAGATTTTATTTATTTATTTTTAGAGAGAGGGGAAAGGAGGAAGAGAAACAGCAATGTATGGTTGCCTCTCACATGGCCCTCACTGGGGACCTGGCCCGCAACCCAGGCATGTTCCCAGACTGGGAATCGAACCCTTTTGTTCCCAGCCTGCGCTCAGTCCACTGAGCTACACCTGCCAGGGCCCAGAATATGATTACATTTTAAAGAATATCATGATCCAAATGAAAACACATACATGCACAAATTTCTAGAGATTCTACAGACCTCAGAAGACGTGCACAGTCCTCTTAGGGTCAAGGAACTCTGTTTAAGGGGTATTAGTTTGGCCCTGGCTGGAGTGGCTCAGTGGGTTGAGTGCTGGCCTATGAAGCACAGGGTTGCTGGTTTGATTCCCAGTCAGGGCACATGCCTGGGTTGTGGGCCAGGTCCCCAGTAGGGGATGTGTGAGAGGCAACCACACATGATGTTTCTCTCCCTGTCTCCCTCCTCTCCTCTCTCTCTAAAAATAAATAAAAAAATCTTTTAAAAAAATAGGTAGTAGTTTAGTCCTGACCAGTGTATCTCAGTGGGTTGGGCATCCTCCCATAAAGCGAAAGGTCCCTGGTTCTATTCCCAGTCAGGGTACATGCCTGAGTTGCGGGTCAAGTCCCTGGTTGGGGGCAAGAAGCAATTGATCAGTGCTTCTCTGGCCTGTCAATGTTTCTCTCACTCTCTTTCTCCCTCACTTCCCTTCTCTCTGAAAAAAAAATTAAGAAAGAGGTAGTAGTTTAGAACACAAAAATTTCTAGTATATTTGTAGCCCAGATAAGAAGCTAAATGTCATAAACAATTAAAAAATATAGAAGGGGAGCTTGGATATATCCCAGATCTCTTCTGGGTGACAATTTACTGGATCCCACTTCTTGCACTGTATCCACTGACAAGAAAAACATTTCCTTGCTATACTCATTGAGCAAAGACACAACAGCCAAATGAGGGGCCTTGATTCTTTGAAAGTAGAGGATTAAACACAGTATTTGGATGCATTTCCGTTTATTGGCTAATATAAAATACTTCCAGAGCATCAGAAACAAAACACAACTCTGTCAGTAGCTACACATGCATATGGTTCAAGATTTAGCAATATCTCTGTAAATATCCAATTTGCAAGGGAAAATAATTAAGATTTATCTACATTCGATGTAAAATGCCAAAGACCTTATTAGTGAGGCAGGCAGGGATTTTGGGGTATAAGAGATTATATTCCCAGAATGATAGGGTGGTATGTTGAAGATAGAGTGCTCCAGTATTGACACTCTTACCTAGTCTGTGTCTGAGAACCTTGGAAGAGAAAGATGCTGTCCCAGACTTATCCTTGTCAGAATTCAAATGAATGTGTACATAGGGGAAAATAGTGAACCTAAAAACAAAAACAAACAACCCCCCCAAAAAAACCTCACCCCCAGAAAACACTTCCACTCCCTTATAAACAAAAACAACTTTCTTTTGCTAGTTCAAACATAGACAACTTAACTATTACCTAGGCTCAGGGGTATGTTCAAAACATTTCTGTGAAGTGTCTTTTGTGTTTCCACTGACTAATAACTACCAAGCAGAAAAGGCATATAAAAGCAAAGTGCACAAACAAAGATGCACAAACTTTAAAAGAAATGGAAAGAAATCTTTAAAAGCACTCTCCAGGAGTAAACACTTGAGTATAATATTTGCCATGGCCAAAGAGCAATTTTAAAGAAGAAATACATGCTTTACCTTACCACTACCCAACATATCTTAAAAAGCAAATAAAACTTTATTTCTTTATTCTAATTGCCCACTCCAACTTTTGAACTTCAGAAAGAAAGTTAGAACCAAGATGATTCTGACTGTGACTTGGAATGGCCACACAATGCTCATTATTAAGGATATGGTTCCTGGCTGGCACAACTATGTACTGAGGTAGCCCCAGAAACCTGAGGTTGATATCTTCATTGCTATAGCAAAAGTCAGTACCAAGAAGCTATTTAAGTCTGGGTATTCCATCAAGGAACTTTGCTGTCTTGGGTGGGATTCATACTGAAGTTTGTAGTGACTGTGCTTATGGACATTCTGTTGGGGGATTTTGCTACATGACTGCTGGCTTTTCTGCAATGATGCTCCCATTGCCACTATGATAACTCTACCATCCTAAAGTAGTTGTTAAGGGGAAGCCTTGAGCAGTGAGGAAAGCCCTGAACTATAAATCAGGAGACCTAGGCCAGACTGACTTCTAGCCTGACAAGCCATGTATGAGCTGGTTTCTTCTTTAAAGGGATATAATAACCCCCAATTCAGGGATTTGTGAAGATTAAATGACACTGTGGGTATCAAAGAGATTTTAAATTATAAAGTCTATAGCAGGCAGTGAAGAGGGAAAGCTGACTGTGTCAGTTTATCATTATATTATTGTCATTATTACTGTGTTACAATCCCTATTCTTCCCATAGAGCAGCAGTGTTAGATTTGGACTTAAACCACTGCCAGGAACATTGTGACCTTTCAACACCCAAGGCTTGCTCAAACTGAATCATCTGTTTGGATACTAGTTCTTACTCTACCAGAAGGTGTAGAAATGAGTAATTAAAGCCAGTAAGATAAGAATAAAGTGTTCCAGAGAGAAAGGAACAGAGAACTCAAAGGCCAAGTCTTGAACCCTTGGCTGACACATATTTGCTAATACACCTGTGAGGCCAGGTTGCTTGATGCAGACTTGTTATTCAAGTCTAATCCTCAGTCAAGTACAGTGCCGCCTTTCAACTTTCTCTCAGGGTGCTTTTAGCACCCTGATCAATGGGTTGCCCCAAGGGCCCTTAATCAGCATTTATAGAGAGACTGTCCCCAAAGATGTATTTAATATGATTGTGAAAGCAGAGGTCTTGCTGTAGAGAGCTTTCCTTTTCTAGGGCTATGACCTTGTGATGGCTCATGTACTTAATTAACCAACAGGTGTGTGTGGAGCAGGAACTAGCTGTACAGTCTTCAGAAAAATAATCAAATAATAAAAAAGAATATCCTCCATGGAGCTTGCTCCTCCCTGGTATTGTGATGTATAGGTAAGAGCTGAAGCCAAAACCCTTCAGAAAGAATGAAATGGAAGAGGGTGGTGGGAGAGCTGGGATCAAATTAATATGTCCATAGAAAGAGGAAGTATGGCTCCTTTCTTCATTCCACTCAGCTGCCCCTAAATGGATTAGCGGGTATCTTTGGGGACTTCTGAAAGGTAATTTGTGGAAATCAAGCCCCAATGGGAAGGTCATCTTGGCTCAGAAATGTTATATAAGGTTTCAAGAGAGCAAACCCTAGCGCTGCTCTCTGCTGGAGGCAGAGAGATATAGCACCTCAAATAAAGGGTTGAGGCCCAGGAGATCCAGAAGGAAATTGCATGCTCTGCCCTATGCTGCAATGCAGGACCTCTTCAAACATGCGTAAGACCTTCCAGCTGACCCAGGGAGTGTAGTGAGTTTAGAGGGACTTGGGAAAAGGCAGAAGAAACCTTATAGGTCATAGAAGATAAGAGTTACAAGGATAGAAAAACAAAAATCAAACAAAGCCCTTTCCATTTTGGATGCAGATGACATAATGTGCTATCTTTCAATGGAAGACTTCTTCATCAACACTTGATTATGGAACTGGCTGCTTTTCCTGGTATTGGGATGAACTATCTTAATCAATCTAAGTTTCTTTCCTGTTCTTTTCTATGTTTCTTAGTGACCTTTTTTTAAAAAGATTTTATTTATTTATTTTCAGAGAGAGGAGAAGGGAGGGAGGAAGAACAATGTATGGTTGCCTCTCACATGGCCCTCACTGGGGACCTGGCCTGCAACCCAGGCATGTGCCCTGACTGGGAATCGAACCGGGACCCTCTGGTTCCCAGCCCGCACTCAATCCACTGAGCTACACCAGCCAGGGCCCTTAGTGACCTTTTAAGGGTTATGTAGGCAGTGGAGAAAAATAATCAGTGCCCTCCAACACCCCTCCCTGTCCCTCTGACATAGCAAGGGCAGTTTCTGCTCTACTTTCCTTTTCCTGGCCTCTAGTATCAGCTATGGGATCCGCACTTGATTCTGGGGGTGGTTATGTGAGGCAGGCTGCTGATCTAGGTAAGTTACTACTCCTATCTGGACCTCAGTTTCCTCATCTTTACAATTGATCTTAGCCAAAAGGCCAAGAAGTGATCCTCATCTTTAAAATAGGCAAATTGTATGAATAAACTTCTCTAGACTGTAAAGCAGTGAAGGTTATAATTGACGTATTTGCTCAAATATTGCCTGGGAAAGGCTTTTAAAAATGGAATAATTGCTCCCTGCATACCTGTAAATAAAGTTAAAGTCTCAAATCTTCCCCAAACTAGTATCAGAGACTTTTATGATCTCCCATCCAAGTACTAACCAGGCCCGACCCTGCTTAGCTTCTGAGATCAGATGAGATTGGGCACGTTCAGGGTGGTATGGCCGTAGACGTATCAGAGACTTTTAAATTTAACTGAGGAACATAGGGAGGTAAGTGTCAAGTAGGATGAATGCTCCTAATGGCTCCAGCCTTTATCTTTTTTCTTCATACCACAAGGGCAAAAGGAGAGAGATAGACAAGTAGAAAGAGTAATGTCTAACCTTGCAGCCCTTCTTATTGACTTCTTGAAAGTCAGTGCTGAGAGAAAAGTCTCTTAGCTTCCCATTGGGATCAGACATCGCAGAGAATGTACATCCAGGCTGGCTGCAAGGTGGGGTGGGGGAACTGGTGGGAAGGGGAAAGGATAGGCTTGGTATGATGGGAAAGGACATTGCCTTATTCACATCCAGGCATAACAACCCTATTAGTCTCTACCATTTTCCTTCCAAGAGATTTGTCCTACTTCAGAACACTGTCTTCCAGAAAATGAAGATTTCAAGATTGGGGAGCCCCTAGCCTTGCTATTTAGCCCTATGTCACTAAGCAACTTAAGGCCAGTTATTTTCCATCTCTCACTTATAAACTGGGGATTGTAACCCTTGCCTTACCCACTTTAGGGTCTGTGTAAAGATTCAATGAAGTGATGGCTATGAAAGCATATTACAAACTGTAAAGTGCAGCATACATATTTGTAGTACATTGCAGCCTTCTCATCCCAGGATAATAGTCCTCTATCTTCAGTGATGTTTTTTTACAAATTAAGTCACATCCAGCATTCTGGACTATATAGGCTGCTCCCAAACAAAAGAGATGGTTGCTCCATTCAATGGAACACCTTTTCCTTCCAAATCTGACCGTCTGTGAGGGAGTGGGCATCAGCCCAATATTCTATTATGGACATAAAGTAGACTTAAAGACAACCCATGATGCCTAAATTTGAGTTGTGAAATGCTCTCTGAAATCAGTCATGGAAAAAAAATTCCATTATTTCATTCTGAGAGGCATGTAAAACTGATGGTGGAGATTAGAAATTGACTGTTTTTTTTTCCTCTAAACCAAGAAAGCACCAATAGTCTTTGAGCTGCCCTGGAGTAAGGCCTCATTGAGGACTGTAGGTTTTCAATGCCCCCTTAGACCTCAGGAGTTTTACTGTATCCCCAAAGACCAAAGTTCTGACCTCTGAGTTTGGCCCTGGGGATCTAGAAACTCAGCCTTAGGTTTTAGAAGACTAGTCATGAAGAAGAGACAAAAGAGTCAAGCGTTGAAGAGAAATAAAAATAAAAGAAATGATCATTTTAAAGATCAAAGGGATACTGAGTTGAGTTAACTTCCCACTGAAGAAGGGTAGAGACCTATATGTGGGGAGAAAGACCCTGGAAAATGGGCTAGCTCCAGAGCTGTCACAGTCAAAGAAGTCTAAGGGATGAATGGAGTATCAAGATGTCAGGCTTCTCCTAAGATGTGTGTAGATGTGCATGTATGTCTGTTTGTGTGTGTGTTAGGGAGAGGGGCAGTGCAAAGAACCTAAAGGGGGAAGGGTTTGATTTTGTACTTAAAGTGCTAGATAGATGTATCAATAGAGTAATGAGAGATCATTCTTTCAGGTCCACCTGATCACAGATGCACACAGTAAAACTGTTTCCCATTAATTGTCATCTCCTCCCCTCTTCTCTATAATCAAGCTGAGCTAGGAACATGTTTGGTAGTCCCATGGCTAGGGAATCCATCTTTCCAGGCTAGCTAGAATAGTTAAGAAATGCTGTAGATAAGTCTTGGGAAAGTGATGAAGAATCAAATCTCTGGTGGATGGGACAGTTTGTGCCCCATTGTAGAGTAGTGGCTGCTGAGGACAGCACATCCCAGGCCTCTTCGCTGTTGTGGTATAGAAACAAGGCTGGGAGAACGACTGAGCAAGGCTGCCAGGAGCCCAAGAGACCTAGGGAGGGAGCAGAGCAAGTTAGAAAACTGTAAGCACAATCTTGCTAGCTCCCTCTTCTCCCCATCCCTCAAAAATAAACACTAACTTATATGGTTTAGAGCAATGGTTTAGGATGCAATAGCAGAAATATATCACCTAGCTAAAGAGATGATAGTTCTACCCTATTCTACACTGATGAGACCATTCCTCATGAAACTGGATTCAGTTCTATGCTCCAAATACTTTAGAGGAACCAAAAGCCCTTTTCAGAGAGGAGAGGTTATCTTCAGACTTCTTCAGGACTATCACAAGGCAGAGAAAGCAGATGAGGTCTGTGCAGGCCAAGGAACAGAGCCAGGACCATTGCAATGGTGGTGTTACTAAAGGGAGACAGAAAGTTTTTCTTTATGTTGAGTTCAAGTACACTCATCATAGTGGCAATGCATGTTGAGCAGTGGTGAGCTTACTGACACTGCAAGTATGTGAGCAAGAATGACACAGAAACTTGGTGGGATGTAATAAAGGGAACTCAAGCATGGATTGGAGGACTTGGAGGGTACATTAGACTTGACTGTTTTGATAGCAGTCTTGACATTCGTCCACATATTGTTCACATTTTCTCAGGTACGATGTAGGGAGGAGCATGTCACTGAAGGACATGGACAATATCTTATTTGGAGAAATATGGGAATGGGTGGTGAAAGGCAGCTGGTTATTTGAAAAGTAAGAATCTTCTCACCCGCCTGCCTCATACTGCCTGACACTACTTAACACTTTGAGAAAGCAACATTGTCTATGGAATAGTTGCATTGATAGAGTTGGAAAACCTCTGAATTGGAGCCCCAAAACCTGGGCTTGAACTTAGTTCTGCCACTGATTTGCTCTGTGACTGATTTGAGCAAATCACTTTCCCTCTCTGTCTCAGTTCCTGCTAACAAACCTTGACCTGCTTACCATAAAGGGATGTTATAATTTGAGTGTAGTGGATATGAAGGAATGTCTAAATTGTGACTGGGGGTGGAGGAAGGAAAGAAAAACTAACATAGTTTAAGCATCTCTAATGTACCAGATACTATAAAAGGCACTTGCACATGCATTTCTCATTCAACCCTCACAAGAACTTATGAGGTGAGTAGTGCTTTCTACATTTTACAGATAAAGAGCCTGAGGCTCAGGGAGGTAAAGAGATTTACACTAGGTTCACATAGCTATTAATGAATGGAGGTAGATTTGAAATGTAGGTCTCCCAGCTGTCATGGCCTATGTATTTCTCTGCTGTCATGGTTCTTGTATACATGAAAGGAGATCACTGAATAACTAAGTATTAGATAGTGGGACCCTGAGAGACCTTGAAAAAGGCCAGGATAGAGATACTAGTGTCACATAAACCTAGCCAGTTCCTTAAGGGCCCAGAAATGTGATATCTGACTGGCTCAAAAGATTAGTATCACTATTGTTGTTCTAATATCCACCAGTGATCCCAGCTTACTGTTCCTTTACTGCTAGCCCTACTGAACAGCAGTACTCCAGAGAAGGATTTCTTTGGAGTGGTCCCCAATTTCTGGTCTTCCCCACCTTTCCAGCTCACCTCAGTAGAGTTAAGGGCTGGGGACTTCAAAGGGCACATTGAGTTCCAGGCTCTCTCCAGAGCTTTCAGCTGTGTTCCCCCCCAAGGTCTCAGCTCCAGTATAGGAGGTGGAGCTGGAAAACTTTTGCAGGTCCAGCTCTGTGCATTCGATGGGAGTGTGGACCCAGTGGGAGTGGCTCTCTGAGGCGCAGGAGGCCATGGTAAAAGACTCCTGAGTGGGGAAGCCATGAGTCGAGCTGCGGTCGTCATCCAGGATGGGGTTAAGTGGCTGGGTCTCAAAGATGCTTTCACTCAGTGGAGACTCAGGACTGGTCTCCTGGCCAGGTGGCATGGGGAAGAGAGATTCCTCTTCCGCTGCCTCGTCAGCCTCAAACTGCAGCGAACCTCCTGCAACTCGAAGCAGAAAGCCACTGGGTCACCCAAAGGCAGGGGCTCCTTTCAGCAGGGCACCTGGTCCTGAGTACAAGATAGGAAAGGGTCTGGAGCTAGCACTCTCCATTTTCATTCTGGGAACCTGAACACTTAGCACCAGGCTGAGGTGTAACAGTTGAGAAACACACTTAAAGTGCGGTTTTATATTAAGGCTACCTGGAGACAAAGCAAGGAAAAGAGTCAATTTCTTCAAAGAAAGAATAACCCTCTGTGCGAAGCAAGATTTTGACACCCAAGCCCATGATCTTCAACACTCTGGCATGATGCCTGCATTTATGTTATACAGCAAAGGCACTTTGCAGATAGTATTAAGATTGTGGGACTTAAAATAGGGAGATTACCCTGGATTACCCAAGTGGGCCCAATGTAATCACATGTGTCCTTAAAAGTAGAATGGGGTAGAAGAATCAGAGAGTAATCAGAAAGATGAGTCATCAAAGAGACTCAATTCATTATTGCTCATTTTGAAAAAGAAACGGGATCATAAGCTAGAGAATGTGGGTGGCCTCTAGCAACTGGGAATGACCCTCAGCTGACAGTCAACAGATAAATGAGACCTCAGCCCCAAAATTCAAGGAACTGAATTCTTCCATCTTGAATGATCAAGGAAATGCATTCTTCTCTGTAGCCTCCAGAAAGGAATACAACCCTCCTTGATTTCAGCCTTGTGAGACTCTGAACAGAGATTCAGCTGAACCTACAAAACTTCTGATCTATGAAAATAGTGACTTTATAAATGGGTATCATTTGAAGCCATTGAATTTGTGGTACTTTGTGCTTAAGTCTGACTTGACATCAGGTGACAAACTGAGAACCTATGTATGTGTTCTTGATCTGTACATTGTGGTTGTGTTTTTATTGTTTATTAGAACTCACCAGAGCTTAAAACTATTTCAAACAAAAATCTGTATTTTTGGCTTCTCTTGAAAATCCAGGAGGTCTTGAAACATGGAATATTCCTGCATGGTAACAAACAACTGGAGCTGAGTAGTAAATTTCCCTTACATAGGAGATGAATTCTTTAGTTTGGCACAGTCCCTACCAATCTCTATTGTACCTAATATTGGATCTAATTCACACACTAATCTTGCCTATATAGTCACAGTATGTATGTAAATCAGTGACTCCTAATAAACACCTTCCCCAATGGAAAACATGTAACCCTCTTTCTCCTATGGAGACCTTGAGGGAGTTGCCTGTCCTCATATTCCCGCAGAGGGGTACTACATTACGATGTTGAGGAGAGAAAAAGCATATAAAGGTTACTATTTCTTTTCTCTGAGTCAGGCAGCTCTCAGATGGTGCTTCAACTTTCTGGGCCCTGTGGCCCAAATGCTTCGTTATCCATGTTTCATACCAATGCCTAAACACTGGACAATAGCTCCTATCTGAGAAACTAACCTCCAAAGTCAAATATAGGATGGTCTACTTTGGCCCACAGTTTTTAAAGAGTAGAGAAAACAGAAATAGAGTTTGATAAGAGTCATAAGGTGCAACAGTGTTCCCCTTGTATCCCAGAAGCCCATGGAAAGCTGTATTAATCTCCAGTTAAGCCAGAGGTGTGGTCAAACATATCTGTTAGGCTTTCTGAAGATCATCTAGCAGGCCTTAGAGCCAAACTGACCAAGATAGGTCCATATAAGAGGATCTTCTCATACAAATAGAGACAGGTAAAAGTTGTATTGCTTTGGGCCCTGTATCCAGTGGGCTAAGGAGGAGTCTTAAGCACCCTAATATCCTATAAACTTTATCCTCACCCTTCCTTATTAAATCAACACCACTCATTAGCCTGTATTTCTACTTTGGTATCTCAACATAGCTTTCCGTTCCCTCAATGAAACTTAAGCTATACTGAGCTTCAGTACCCTTGGCTGGAGTTTTAACACTCTGTCTGGTCCTGGAAGGCCACCATCCCACCTCCATCTTTGCCCTCAGTGACCTGCATTTCGTCCCCCATTTTTGTTGATGGCTGGAGTTGTGCTAAAAACAGATCATAGTGTTACTCCTGATTTAAATATGACCTTCCATCTGGAATTTCACATGGCTATCTCCTACTGGCTGGCAGACTTTTCTGGATATCTTTATTATCTGGGGAAAAAAGTCTAGGTTTGCCAGCTCTTCTGGACACTGGGCTCTCAGTTATCCACTTTTGGGTTATTACTATACCAATAAGTTACCCAAGACTTCACCCATTTTTATTACAGTCATATCTCAAATCCAGCCAGCCTGCCTTCATTTTTGACATGTTACCAAATCTATAGCTATTAGTAGAAATGAAAAATTGTAAAAGAACAAAACCAACTAATCTAATTCCACCTGTCATTTTAAATATTAGGGAGAAAGAAGTCCAAAGAAGTTAGGTGACTTGTCTAAAGTTACAAAGTGATTTAGAAGTAGATTTAAAACCTAAGTCTGAAAATTTTATTTCCAAGGGCTTTCCTATGATGTTGTGTTCCTTAAATAATACCTATATCTTAATGAAACAGGTCCCATGAATGGGCAAGGTTGGCCTCAAGCTTCTCTGAAGTCCTGTGCTTTCTACTGACACCCCCAGGTAGTCCACCTCTGGGGTTTTCCAGCACTGTATGGAAGGCCTATTAGTTATCAGCCCCCAAAATTCCTCTTTTTTGCTAATTATAGCCTTGTTCTTGATTTATGTAATATGTGAAGCAGCTACACTTACCACGCCGGCAATATCTGTTGAAGAACTGCTTGCAGTAAAGGAAGAAGAGCCCTAGGAAGGCCAGGGTAAACATCACGAGCAGACTGCTCACCAGTACAAGTGTGGCCCCCTGAGGGGGCACTGTGGGTGCATCTGCCTTCACTAAACTCAACTGGAAGGCACCTGTCAGACAAGAAATTAGAGGAGGTTAGTCATTGTGGGCAGTCAACAGTCACCCTGCCACTGGTCCTGAACTTCCTCAGATCATCGCTCTCTCCTTAGGGCCTTTTCCAATTAGGGTTGCTAAGCTGGTTTTACTTCTCTGTAGATAAGGCAAAAGTATAAAGAACAAAGCAGAGAAACTGGCATAAATGGCTAATATGGTATAAATTACTACAATTATTTGAAGACTCACATATTTTATGGTCTTTCCATGTCATTACTAGTTATACCTAGTTATATAACCTCGAAAAAATAGAAACAAACTAAAGTGCTCATCTGTAGGACACAGGATAAATAAATCATGATTAGTCCTATGATATATATTGTATAGCACTTAAAATAATTTAGAAGGGGAAAATGAATTGGAGAAAGGGAGTTTGTAGCTTTATACCATGTATATAAATCATTATAAACTATAAATAACAGTGTATATTGCCTATAAATATATACTTATGTCACAAAAGAATACAAGTATTAAAACATGGGTAGAGAAATAGCAGAGTCATAATGCTCACCAATTATTCACATGCTTCCCTGCATTTCCCATACAGTTTTATAGTAAGGCCATCAGAGTACTTCTGGCCAATGGACTGTAAGTAGGAGTAATGTGTGTCACTTGCAGACCAAAGTAGTTAAAAGTCAGTATGGCTGCTCTATCTCTTTCCATGTCCAATTAACCTGGAAGCCACATGATCTAGATGGTATAGACATAAGATGGAGGAAGGCCTTTGGATAGTGAAAAACAAACTTTTATTGTATTAAGTCACTTTGGATAGTGAAAAACAAACTTTTATTGTATTAAGTCACTGGGATTTTGAGGTTTGTTACTGTAGTATAGCCTGTCAACAAGATACATACAATTTCATGAGAGTGGTTGCCTTTGGAGAAGTAGAAAGAGAATGTAACTAAGAGGGGATGAAAAAGGGAATTCCATTAAATCTGTGGAATCTTCATTTGTTTGTTTATTTTACTTTTCTCGTTTTTCTTTTTTAATTATTTTATTTTTAATTGTGATTTTCCCATTACCATTTAGCCCCCTTAAACATTTCTCCCCAGTGCAGCAATCACCACGTTTTCCACGTCCATGAATCATTTTCCTTTTTCCTCAATCCCTCCACCCCCTAAACGTCGCCCCTTAGCTGTCATCTTGCTCTGTATCTATTAGTCTGTCTCTATTTTGCTTGTTAGTTCAATTTGTTCATTAGTTTCCACATATGAGTGAAATCATATGGTATTTGTCTTTCTCTGACTGGCTTATTTCACTTAGCATAATGCCCTCCAGAATCTTTGTTCTTTAAAAGAATCTTAAGCAAATATATAAAATGTTAAGATTTATTTTTTTAAATTTATTGTTGTTCAATTACAGTTGTCTGCATACTCTCCCCTCCCCTTCCAATCCCACCTCCCTTCCCTGCCTCCCTCCCCTTCCTTGGTTCTGTCCATGTGTCCTCTATAGTGGTTCCTGAAGACCCTTCTCCCCATTGTCCCCTCCCCCCTGGCTGTTGTTAGATTGTTCTTAATTTCAATGTCTCTGGTTAAGCTTTGCTTGCTTTTTGCTTTTGTTGATTATGTTCCAGTTAAAGGGGAGATCATATGGTATTTGTCCCTCACCGCCTGGCTTACTTCACTTAGCATAATGCTCTCCAGTTCCATCCATGCTGTTGCAAAGGGTATAAGCTCCTTCTTCCTCTCTGCTGCATAGAATTTCATTGTGTAAATGTACCATAGTTTCTTGATCCACTCATTTGTAGATGGGCACTTAGGTTGTTTCCAGCACTTGGCTATGGTGAATTGTGCTGCTATGAACATTGGGGTGCATAGGTTCTTTTGGATTGGTGTTTCAGGGTTCTTAGGGTATAAGCCCAGCAGTGGAATTGCTGGGTCAAAAGGCAGATCCATTTTTAGTTTTCTAAGGTAGTTCCATACTGTTTTCCACAGTGGTTGCACCAGTCTGCATTCCCACCAACAGTGCAGTAGGGTTCCCTTTTCTCCACATCCCCTCCAACAGTTATCTGTTGCTTTGTTGATGATGGCCATTCTGACTGGTGTGAGGTGGTATCTCATCGTGGTTTTAATTTGCATCTCTCTGATGGCTAATGATGTTGAGCATCTTTTCATATGTCTCTGGGCCCTCTGTATG
>PVJI01024111.1:0-22421 GCA_004026765.1 Micronycteris hirsuta
GGAACAAAACCCAGCAGAACTCTGCCTGTGTCCCATCAGAGTCCAGCTCTGGCGATTTCATTCTTCCCATTGTTCTCTCTAGCTCATTTAGCATCAATGTCTCTCTCTACTGGATACATCCCATCAGCAGAGTTATGTGTAGTGTCTCCTGACGTTTTAAGTCCTTTTTTAATCCCACATCTCCATCTGACTACAACCCCATTCCTCTGCTTCCCTGTATGGGAAAATTCAAAGGAAATATCTCCACACACCCACTACACTCTCATCTCTAAGTCATTCACCGACTTGCTTTCTCTTGGCAACATCCAAAATGGCCTCTACCTTGCCAAGTCCAGGGAGTACTTTACTGTCTGGTCCTTAAATTCTCAACAATATTGCACATGTTTAGCCATGGCCTTCTGTATTGTTCTTTGGCTTCTAGGACACCACATTCCTGTTTTTTCTTTTACCTAAGCAACCAGTCTGTATCAGGCTATTTTCCTGGCTCTTTCTTCTCCACCCACCTTCTAGAAAACAGAGCTCCTTAGGGTCCAGTTCAGACATCTTCTCCAACCACATGTATTTCCTTAGGTATTCTCATCTAATCCCATGGCTTCTGGGGCCATCTTACAGCAATGACTGCAAAGTTTATGTCTTTTGCCTTGAACCTCTCCCCTGAAGTCTAGACTGATGCAGCCAACTGCTCAGTCGACATTGACATGTGTGCTTCAGGCATCTCAAACTTCACATATCTAAGACAGACCTCTTAATCCCATCTCCCTTTCCCCAGAATACCCAGATCTCCCTCGGCCATCTCCATGGCCAGGCATGAGAAATCATACAGTGTCGTTCCACCTCAGTGTATTCATGAAGGTCAGATCGTTTTCAAGAGGAAGGTAACTACTTGTCTTTTTGTGACAGGAAGGGTCGCAAAGTTCTGGAAGCGGATGACATGCAGCATTTTGAAAAAAAACAATCTGTCAAATGTGTGAGAGAAAAGCACAACCAGGAAGAAGTGACTGTGATCACTAAGAAAGCCAAAATATCCCTTCCATATCGATGGGACATGGGCTAAGAGAAGGGATGAGCTGAGGGGCAACCAGGTCTGGAAAATTCCCAGCCCTACATATGAACCAGCTCGCCCTGGGAATCTTGCTATGTCACCTGATGTAGACTGCAGAACCAGGTGAACTGGGGCATTGATTCAGCCATCTATGCAAGAAATAAAAGCAGTGTGCAATCTAATCAGCAAAATAATTTAACAAACAAAATAGAAGCAAGATACACAGAACAGGCTGTATCTACACAGAACAGGCTGACAGCTATTGGACAGGAAGGTGGCGGGGACCGGAAGGCTGGGTAAAAAAAGGTGAAGGGATTAAGCAAAATATACATATGTACGTATATGTGTATGTGTGTATAATATGTACACGTATATATGACGCATAAACACAGACAACAGAGTAGTGATTGCCAGAGGGAGGTGGGGGTGGCGGCGGTAGAGGTGGGCAGAGAGGGGCACGTGGAGATGGAGAGAGACTTGACTTTGGCTGGTGGGCACACGAAGCAGTGCAGATGATGTTTTGTTGAGTGGTACACCAACGTCACTCCCATACATTCAATTTTTTAAAAAAGCAGTTAACTTCAGTGTGTCACGACACATACACACAGGAAATGCTTCCCCCAGCGTAACACACCTGCCCACGGCTGCCGCTGATCTGGTTCCCTCCTCGTGCTTCACAGGCAGTGAGAACCTGTTTCATTAAATTAAAAGACTACAGAAAATGTACACTTTCAGTCTTCCCCTTTGGTCTGGGACTAACATATTTGGAGAAGTACCTACAACCTCTGATAAAATCTATCTCGACAGCTAATATTAGACATGCACAGACTTCCCTCTGTGGCTGAGAAGGAAGAAAAGGGGGAAGAAGGAGGCAGATCACTGGATATACAAAAAGATAAAGGAGCTGAAAACAAAGGATTGGCTTAAGATGCAGAGCACAAGCTACCCCCAGCCCAAGAAAAAATAAAAAGACTTGCAAAAAAATATGAGCCCCACGGGTAATCAGAGATCTGAAAAGACATAATCTGAAACTATTAAGAATTGCTTTCAGAATTAAAAAAAAATAGCAAATTCAAGATGCAATGGAGGCAATAAACAGCAAGCTAGATACTAAATTAAAAAATGAAAGTTATAAGATGAAAATTTTGTTCACTTTTTACAGGAAAGGATAAAGAAAATTACACAATGAGCCAAATCTATACCAGCCATAGAGGACAAAATGCAGGAAGATAGTTTTTCCTAGCGGAGAACAGCAATCATATCCCTGCAGAAAGACTTGACACTTCTAATCAAAAGGATACAAATTGTTGGGGAAAAAGAGACTCACACACAGGCATATTCTGGTGACCTTTTACACAGTCAAATTACACTTTGCACTTAAAGACTACGGGTGGTCTCAGAAGGGGACTGGATTTATCAGCGGGATCACTTTGTAAGGTATATATGTGTCTAATCGCTAGGTTGTACGCCTGAAACTAATGTAATATTGCATGTCAACTGTTACTAAAAAATAAATTAAAAAAATAAATAAACACTATGGAAACCCTCAAATATGTTGGAATATAAAATGAATTACATTCAAAATGGAAATAAATTAGATTATCAGAGTTTCCTGTAATACTAAATCACACAAGGTAAGAGGGTCAAATAATGGCTCTGAATCATGACAACTAATTAGAACAAATTAAGGTAACCCAATAGTGTGGCTGGTTAAACAATAAATAATCAAGAGTAAAAATCTTGCCCTGTTCTGAACAATATGGCAAAGTAAACTCAATTCTTAAAGTTGCTGGGAAGTAAGAGGGAAATCAGGGACCCCAGAGCTTACCATAAAACCACAGAGCAATCCTTGGGGAGATAGGAGGTGGTTGGGTCTTGGCTGTGGATTGGGCAGAAGAGGGCTAGGAACAACCCACAGGGGGCAGGATTGGTTAACACTTTCAAGTGTTTGCCCTTCTGGGGACCCACCTTGCTTTGTGCAGGTCAATGCATACCTTATTACCCCAACGGGGCAAGGAGAGTCAGCCTCAACCCAGTGCGAGCGACGCCAGCAGCAGGAGATGCGGCAGCTCCATGGCGATGTCGCAGGCAGGCAGAGGTGAACCTGAGGGGAGCAAGTGCACGTGTGCTGGCCAAGCCCCAGAAACAGTCTCCTCCCCCAGATCCCTGTGTAACACTGCACGTTCCTGTCTTCACAGAAGACCAGGCAAGTTTCCAAGGAAACAGTGATGAACACACTCATCATCTTCTTACAAATGAATCCCTGTGGACCTGTGTCATCTACCATTTTCTGCCCCCAACTCAGGATGTCTGCTTGACTTTATCTGTGGTGGAGAATGGGTACCAGGAGGAGCATGTTGGGGTGTTCGCCACTCGTGCATAACGTGCTGTGTCACGTCGTTCAGTGGAAGCGAGAATTCTCCCCTCCAGGGTGCTCACAATACCTACCATCACATCTCACACACACACACACACACACACACACACACACACACACATCACTACTGCCCTGCTCCACCACCACCATCATACTACACCTGCACCACACATGTACCACACCGTACACACCACACACAGGGCCATCATCACCACAGTTACCTGAGACCACACCACACACAGGCCACACCTAACACACAACTTTCTCCTCCCCCCACACGCTTCTCATTTGAAGATTCTCTTTGTCTACAACACAAACCAATGACTTCCAACACTTTGAGGCCCGTGTATAATCTTGGGAACATCACCCATATTTATTAACTGGAGTGAAAAGAGGTTTACACTTAATATAATAGGGATTATTTTTTTTGCCTGAAAGCTACTGTTACTCTCCTTATGTTGCTTAGGAAGCGAAAGGCCACCCCTTTCGAGTGGGAAATTGTTCGGTGCCTTCCTGAATCACTACTCCCCCACAACACATTCACACTTACAGACTCACTCCCTCTCACATCCTGCTATAAAATATTCCTGAAGGCTGAACCATCCCTCCCTTGGCAAGCTAGCTTGCTTAATAGCGATGCTTTGTTAGTGGTTTCCCCAGGATGGCTTCCTCCCACTGGCCCCGAGGAGGCTAAAAAGGGTGCATTTGATTGACCTGGAGTGGAAAGAAGCCAAATGGACAACCTCTCACTCTGGTATTTGACCATGAACTTTCCTCACGTCCAAAAGAATCATACAGGGTTCTGTCTGCGTCCCAAGTCCCTGTTGAATGGTCTCTGGCAACTGTGTAGGCTGGATCAAATGCCTCAGTGAGGATTTGATTCTCCCCACAAGAAGGGTCTAAGAAGCCAACCGGAGGAAGCTCAGCCCCAAAGTTGTCTGGACCATTCAGGAAACAGCACCGACGCTCAGGTTGGCAGGGAGCAGTCGCCCTTTGACATCTGACCCACTACACCAAGGTCTTAACTAGAGTTAATCTGCCTTCTGAGTTGCGTCCAAAAATTTCTCAAGTAGAGAGAAAGGGAAGAAATGGAGGGCAGATATTCTAAGACCCAGCATAGTATTTAGTCAAAGCTTCCTTTAGGTTCATTTCTCAGGAACGTCATCCAAGAGGACAGCATTTAGGAATGCTGAGTCCTGGCTGTTGTGGCCCAGTGGATTGAGCACTGGCCTGAGAACTAAAAGGTCTCTAGTTCAATTCCCCATCAGTTCACATGCCTGGGTCGCCTCTCATACAACCAGCTACCAATCAATGTTTCTCTCACACATCAATGCTTCTCTCCCTCTCCTTCTCCCTTCCTTTCCTTGTCTCTAAAAAATAAATAAATAACTTTTTTTAAAGGAATACTAAGAACCCCAGCTGTGCTTCAGCCTGCATCTACTTGGCTAGGCTTCAGTAGGATTTTCCTAAGCCCTGTGTTCGGAGAACATTTTTCTGTGGGAATAGTGTCATACATTAGGGTCAGGCTCTAAGGACATTTCCCGAAGCCTCTGTGATTTGTGATGTTTCTTAGCTTAGGGACTGACTTTTGGAACAAAACCTTCCGGCCACAGGGGCCATCATAGAGTAGGAGCAGAACCAACAAGTGGGGAAGCCCAGGCCTGATTTGGGTTCTAATCCCAACTCTTCCTCACAGTGAGACCTTGGGGAAATAACCTGATCTCAGTCTGCCTCAGTTTCACCTCTAAAACAGGGATAATAATAGTATCTATCTTTCAGGTTGCTGCACAGATCAAATGAGATAATATAACTAGAATGGTTAGCATAGTTCTCACATCACCGCAAATACTTAAATAAGTGCTAGATTTTAATCTTCAGCAAGTACTGACTGAGCACGGCTGAGCTCTGTGCCAGATGCTGGGATACGAAGCAAGTGAGGAGGAAAAATGTGAACTTCCTTCCTCTGCTCTGCTGCCTCCCAGGCCTCATCTGCAGGGACGTCTGCTAGGTCTGGGTCCAGCTGAGTGGAACAGAACATTTAAGGGGTGACGACCTCCTACCAGGCAAGCTGGACACCCCCCGTCCCAAACATACTCCCCATCTCTTTGTCTCCTGCTCAGGGCTTGAGGAGGCACCTGCCCATCTCCCTGCAACTGACCCCACCTCTCTGTTGCCAGGTGATTGTCAAGTTGAACTGGCCCTGGCAGGCAGTTTTCAAAGGATGTTTTTCTGCTTGGTGACAATGGAAAGAGCACACTCCAGGCTCATAAAGCTTTCTCCTCACTGCCCTGCCCCTCTGCTAAGCTGCAGAAGAAAAAGCACTGCTGCATGCTGAAAGACAGTGGCCTTGCTTTATGGGAAGCACCAAAGCACAAGCTCCTGAACATAGTTATTGCCTGTAACTGAATGAGTCAAGGACATTTCTGGCACTCACCTAAGAAATATCAATGCAGAGAGTCTGCAATGAGGCCCAGGCAGGAGTATTTTTCAAAAGTTTCCTGGTGATTCTCATGATCAGACAGATTCCAATGGGACTGCTGGCCATTGCCGTCCAAGAACAGCATTACACATCCGGGCAGAGTGTGAAGCCTGAGGACCGTGGGGGAGGTGGGCCATGGCCATTTCCTCAGTCACTGACACCAGAGAGAGGGGACAGAAGAAACGTTAGTAGGACCTCTTAAGAAATAGGTAGGGTAGGTGACAGATACAAAAGAGCCTCCTCCCACAGCTAATGGGGAGAGAGTTCCTTTGGTCACAGGGCTGACGCAGCCATTCTCAATATCCCCAGTGACTCCAGGCCTCTCTGGGGTGTCTCCAAATCTATTTACACAAGCCAGAGGTGGCCTGTGTGTTGGAAACTGCCTTAAAAAATATTCTTTTAGTCGAAAGCTCTGGTCTTTTTTGTTTTTTAATCACGAGACACCAATGCTCCTGGCAGATCCCGAGGGAGACAAGTTACTATTGAAGAATGGGCTCTGTGCCCTGGCCTCTGCACTTGAACTGCAGCTGGCCTTCTGTGAGACTGGGATGCTACCCCTGCCCTGGGGGCGGCCATGAGGTTGTGTCTCTCAGCAGGTGTGTCGGAAAGGCAGCAGGAGTCTGCAAAAGACAGAGCTTTGTACAGGGCCTCTTCCTGGACCTCGAAGCTGATCCAAGCTACATTATTATGAAAAGTTATTAACTGATATTCAGTTACAGGCTCATGGGCTAAACAAAGAATGGAGCCCAGTGCAGCCGAAAACCACACTGCCTTGGAGGATGCACACACCTGCAAGAGAACAGGCAGGCTGGGTTGGAAACCGTCATCAATTCTAGGAAAGCCATAAAGTCTGGACTTGCTTCATGGCACTTTCTAATTAGCTGTGCAGTGAGTTTTCTGCACTTCCGTATAAAGGCCTGTGCCCCCTCTCCCACCCCTGTCTGTCTCCCACGGCCCAGGATGACTGGGAGGAGGTTCCCACCAGACCCCCAGCCCTCAGACCACAGAAGACATAAACAGGAAAATAGCATTTACCTCTGGATCCAAAGCAAAAATAGAGAGGAGGCTCTTAGGAAGTTATCATGAGGAAATCATTCCAAAGGGAAAAAGCATAGTGCTTTCATATAACAGCAAGAAGCTGGGAGGCATTCATATTGATTAAACATAGGGAAATGGTTAAATCAATTATATAATACTCACCCAATGGAATGGATAAGCCAAGAATAGAAAGATAAATGTAAATGCTATGTGATGCATGGGGAAAGGCTTACCGTATAATGTTCAGTTAAAAAAAAAAAGTGAATGCAAAAATGTATCCCTGCTATAATTATGCTGGTAAAGTTACATATTCATATGGGTTGAGCAGAATAAGGTGATGAAAAATTGAACACAGCTTGCCTGCCTTTTGCTTAGTATTTTGTTAATGCTTTGGTAATGTTTGTGTAATGGACACTTAAAAATAAAAGGAATGAGTATTGTTTTAAAACGCAGGGGAGGGGGCGGAAGAGAAGAACAGACATTGTGGTATGAGAGCCAAACCTAGGACAAAGTTTCTCAGAATGCAGCCATGTAGAGTGACTCGTGAAGAATTCATTCTCACCACAACTCATCCCCATAAGGAAGAAGAAAAATGAAAAGAGTCTTGGAAGGGAGCAGAGGTTTGCCTGGGCTTCTCTGACGGTAGAGATGCTGAAGTCACTGGTTGGCGGTTAGCAGGGTGAGGGAGGCATTGCCTGGGGTTAGTTACTCCAGGGAGCCAACATGATGTGAGCTTGTCAGGCAGATAACGTCAACCGGGTGCAAACAAGGCCCCAAGTGCCTGAGTGGATGATGTGCCCCACAGCTCCCTGCAGAATGGCAGGAGAACTCCCAGGAAGCAGCCCTCAGCTTTCTCCCAGCCTGGGTGCCCCCTTCTCTGGCGTGGGCTCCCCAGTGCTTTACCAGACCGCTTGGCCACTAGCCACCTGGCTAATGGAATGGCAAAGGGGGCAATGCCCAGGCCCCAGCCCACACTGTGCTTTGCAAAAACGAATTACCTTACAGGAACTCATAATTCAACTCATGGTCATTAAAATGCGTATTTCTACTGTCTTTGGATTCATAGATATCCAGAGGTGGGGCCAGTCCCTTCTCCTACTAAACTTGAGGATTGAATAAATCTGTCTTCTATTTAAAATTCAAGAGGCTCATCGCGGCACGGAAACACATCTCAGCTGGGTTTTCATTCTTGCTCGCTCTGGGGGTGAGAGCAGGGCTCAGAGGAAGCGATTGTGCATTCAGAGGAGGCAGACAGAGTGTGTGGGAAGGGTCAGGGGAAAGAGTCCCCCTGTGCGCTTCAGAGGATGAGACAAGCTTACAAAATATCTCATCTTCCAGTCCCTGAAGGGAGGCGGCTGCAGCGCCTAATATTTCCAGTTAAGGGAAACACATAAATGTCCAAGACACAGGCTGGAACAATCAGGGTTATAATTCCTGGCTGCAGCAAACGGAAGGGAGGGTGCAGAAGGGTAATGAGGCGGTTGGTGAACGTGAACGCTGCTTAGAGCCTGGAGTCACGAGTCGCTGATAAACACAACATAAATGTTTCAGGGGCCATGCCACATGGCACACAGCTTTGATACCTGAGAAGCTTTCAGACTTGCCCTTCGGAGGAATCCACTCAAGGCTTGTAAAATACACCTGTGATTCCCCCACGGATTTTTTTTTTCTTTCAGGAGAATGTGCTTACTGCCTCCTTGCTTCCCTGAACATTATAACTGCCATTTGCATGTCTCCTCATGAGGAATTGGCCCCTTGGTGCTTCAGGGATGCTTCAGAGATGAGGAGAATAGTTTTATCAGTGGCTGCATCCCAGCCATTCAAGGGGGGTGTTGAATATGGGGGTTGTTACCACTCCCTGAACAAATGAATCAAGAGATAAAAGTCTTTCTTAAGCCCTAGAAGATTCTCTGCTTTCAAGCATCTTTGATGTTTTAAAATAACCTCTCTGTTCAGGTCCTTTGCCCATTTTTAAATGGATTATTTGGGCTTTTTTGGTGTTGAGTTTTATAACTTCTTCATAAATTTTGGATATTAACCCCTTATCAGATATATTGGTGAATATGTTCTCCCATTCTGTGGGTTGACTTTTGATTTTGTTGATAGTGTCTTTTGCTGTGTAAAAACTTTTTAGTTTGATATAATCCCATTTGCTTATTTTTTCTTTTGTTTCCCTTGCCTGGGGAGATCTATCAGGTAAAATATTGCTACGAGCAATGCCCAGGATTTTACTGCCTATGTTTTCTTTTAGGATTTTTATGGTATCCAGTCTAACAGTTAAGTCTCTAATCCATTTTGAATTTATTCTTGTGTGTGATGTAAGAAGGTGGTCTAGTTTCATTTTTCTGCATGTGTCTGTCTGATTTTCCCAACACCATTTCTTGAATAAACTGTCTTTAGCCCATTGTATGTGTTTGCTTCCTCTGTCAAATATTGACTATAAAGGTGTGGATGTATTTCCAGGCTCTCTATTCTGTCCATTCATGTGTGTGCCTGTTTTTATGCCAATCCCATGCTGTTTTGATTTTTGTGGACTTATAGTATGGTTTGATATTAGGTTGTGTGATTCCTCCAACTTTGTTCTTCTTTCTCAGAACTGCTGTTGCTATGTGGGGCCTTTTGTGGTTCCATATAAATTTTTGAAATTTGTTCTAGTTCTGTGAAATATATCATTGGAATCCTCAAAAAAATTGCACTGAATCTATAGAATGCTTTGTGTAGCATGGACATTTTAATGATGTTAATTTTTCCTATCCATGAACATGGTATGTGCTTCCACTTATTTGTATCTTCTTCAATTTCTTTCTTCAGTGTCTTATAATTTTCTGAGTTAGGTCTTTTACATCATGGGTTAGATTTATTCCTAGGTATTTCATTCTTTTTGAAGCAGTCACGAATGGAATTGTTTTCCCTTTCTGATAGTTCATGATTGGCAGATAAAATGCAACTGATTTCTGGATATTAATTTTGTGTCCTGCTACTTTACTGAATTCATTTATCAGTTCTAGTAATTTCTTGGTGACATACAGATAGCCAATTGACATATGAAAAGATGTTCAACATCACTAACCATCAGAGAGAAATGTAAATTAAAACCACAATGAGATTATCACTTCTCACCAGTCAGAATGGCTATCATCCATAAATCAACAAACAAGTGCTGGTGAGGATGTGGAGAAAGGGGAACACTTCTGCACTGTTGGTGGGAATGCAGACTGGAGCACCCACTGTGGAAAGCAGTATGGAGATACCTCAAAGAAATTGAAAATGGATCTGCCTTTTGGCCCAGTGATCCCTCTTCTGGGAATATATCCAAAGAAACCCAAAACACTAATTCAAAAGAACATAAGCATCCCAATGTTCACTGCAGTATTATTTACAATCACCAAGATATGGAAGCAGCTCAAGTGTCCATAAGTAGATAAATAGATAAAACAACTATGGGATATTTACACAATGGAATAATACTTGGCTATAAAAAAAAAGAAGAAGAAGAAAATTTTACCCTTTGCGACAGCATGGTCAAACCTGGAGAGCATTATGCTAAGTGAAATAAGCCAGTCAGAGAAAGACAAGTACCATATGATTTCACTCATATGTGGAGTCTAATGAACAAAGTGAATTAATGAGCAAAATAGAGACAGGCTCATAGATGGAGAACAGGACAACAGCTATGGGGAGTTAGGGAATGGAGAGATCGAGCAAACAGGCAAAAGGACTCATGGACATGGACGACAGGCTGGTGACTGCAGGGGCATAAAGGGAATAAATGGTAATTAAAAATACAATAACAAAAAAAAATAAAATAAAAAAATACAATAACAGATGAAAAAGTCCTTATAAGAACATGAAAAGATAAAATAAAATAACTTCTCCTTTGCTGTCCTGTAGCATTTGTGTTTCAGCAGACACATGGAAGATATGATCTGCATGGGGATTTCCACTGAAAGTGGGTCCAGAGGGAGAATTCCCACGGTCCCAAAATACAGTTTGTTCTCTCCTGCCCTTCGGTCAACTCTTCCCAAACTCTTGCATCTTACAGCTGAGCACCACGAAGAAAAAAGAAAAACACTAGGAAAATCAAATGTAAAACACAACAGATTTTCTTTATTTATCCTTATTATTTATCCCTTCTCAACTAGAGATTGTGTTCTACACTTGGCAACATTAAGTCACACAAAGGAAACAGATGCCATCAGGACAGGCACAGATGTGGTGGCATTCAGAAATTACTCCCAGCCTTTAGCCGAAGTGCCCCACCCACTATTTGCAAATATGCAACTCCTACCTCTTCCTCCAAGGTCAACTTCTAATGTCCCATCCTCCAAGAAGCCTTCCCTGATCTTCCAGTCCCACAGGATGACAGATGTCATAGTAACCACAGCCTCTGTGTTTTCCCAGATGCTGTCCTCCACCCTGCCTCATTCCTTCCAAAGTTCTACTTCTGCCAAGGGGAACGGCCCACTAGTCCCCTCTCAGTGATACCTGCTGCCCTCCTCAACCTCCACTCCCCACCCCGCTCTGCTCTGTGGGAGCCACTCCCTAGCCCTAAGCCCCCATCCCATTCTCCCCCACCTACTCAGGAGGTGAATCCCGGAAACACATCTGAGGTGGTGGAAAAGTGAGAAGAAAAGGACGAAAGCCATGGTCACTTCCAAAGGCAAATTGGGGCTCGATCCCAATAGGATGCCCTGAGAAATGTTTGCAATGAATCCCAGAATTATCCCAGTGGAGCTGGGAGCTGGAGTACTTATCCTCTGACGTCTTTGGCTCCTTGCTGAAGATTTCTCCCAGGGCACATCAAATCCACAAGACTTCTGCACTGTTCTCTGAGGGTCAAAAAGTCCCCTGGGGCCACAGAAAGCCCCCAGGCAGAAAGAAGCTGGGAAAACAGAGGGTCTAGGTGCTTGCGGTGGGAAGCTCTCCGCATGCAGGAACCATCCACCTCTGCTGCAGGTAGCCTGGGAGGCACATGGAGGGGACATGGAGTGGGGCATCACAGCATCTGCTACCGAAAGTGGTATGTGGTCCGAGGCTCTTGTGCCCTCCCCATAAATCATCTTGACCTGATTTCAAGATGAAAACAAACAAACAAAAAAAAGTGCCAAGTTAGTAGGAAAGAAAGGGTTAAGAAAGAGAGATGCTGTTAGCTTCAGACCCAGGAAAAAGCAACGCCCTCCCCTCTCATTTTTCATTTAATTATAATATGGTTGACATAAAGAAAAGGTGAGGAGAAATTTACCTGCAATTGTAATCAAACTGTGTAGAATATTGTTGCTTGAAATGTTATGATCAAAATGTCTCTGACAATAAATCCAGACATTCGTGGCATAAGATTTCACCTACAGATTGTTCTTTCCGTACTTTGGATCTTTGACTCATAGCCCAGGCGTCGGTGTGCCACAGCTAGCCTCCTCCTTGATGCCTGGGTCTGCAGAATGGCTCAAGACACCAAACAGAAGGCACTATTATATTTACAGCCTAGAAGGAGTTTGAGGTCTTTGAGGTTGAAAGACTTTATGTAATTATTAATTGTCATCATAATACCAATATATCTGGAGAGACAAGTCCAAAGAAACAGCGGGTTTTCACCAAGGACTGAGCCCTCACTTTCCTTGATCAAACCCACATTTCAGGTCGCCTGGCCTGGCGTGTTCACAGCCCGGCATGTGCCGTCCATCTGGAACGCATGGTCAGTGTAGGCAGACGAGCTGCCGAGCTGCTGGGGAAAGACGCCTGGACATTAGGCATGCTTCTGCCCACGGCTGTGAGACCTTTAGCCAAGTTGCTTAACTCTCTGAATCACTTTTTTCTGTGTTGCGAAAGCAGTTTAAAGAGTCAGAAAGGACAGTGCCATAATCCTCATAAGGGACCAAAAACAGAGAATTACATCTTCTCTAGTTGTGTAACTTGGGGTGCCCCGCATTGGTTACTGCCCCAACCCTTTCATTTCATCCTCAGATGTATACACTATATATATAAGGGCAAACATTAGAAAAATGTCTGAATTTATGCAAAGGAAATTCTCTTTAGTCTGTCTTACTTTAAGCTTTACAGCAGATCTGAACGAATGGATATGCTCCCTTTTATCCTGTTCCTCTCATCGTTGCCATCACCTCCTCCCACAGTGCACTTACAGAGCTCCTACAGTGTACATACAAAGCATTCTGCTGAGAAATCAGTGGGGATTCAAGGGCTCATAGTCACGGCTCTCAGGAGGGCATAATTGAAAGATAAAAATCATGTGTGTAAATAGAGACATAACAACACAGAATATCATGGGCTAAGGACCAGATGAGTGGTCTGAATAGTTGGTGCAATCACAAATTAGAAATGCCCTCCTTGGATATAAGGCAAATATCCTGTGCTTTGAACCCCATTTCTTTCCACATTCTTTGTAACTATACCCCATTAACCATCCTTTACACAGGGTCTGGCACAAATAACACCCCCTTTCTATTACATAAAGATCTTTTATTGCAAAATTATAAGCATGTAATTCTGTAACATAATATTACACTCAAGCACACCATATGACATGTTAGGTGAAATGTTCAAATTGCTGTCCATCTCATGAAAGACGGTCACGTACCCCACCAACCACACTCAATGGCATTACTTCTGCCGGACCCTGTATTTCCAGTATGAGGGGGAGCCCTCAAAAAAACAGAATTTATTTATACAAAATTCTGTATTTATTCTTACATGTTTAAACTTCAGTCACCTTCAAAGTATTCTCCATTTGATGCAATACACCTATCGAGACAATTTTTTCCACTGCTCAAAACAGTTTTTGAACGCATAGATTTTGATGCCTTTTAGTGCTTCTGCTGTGTTTTGTTTCACCTCTTCCACATCCACAAGAGTTTCCCTTTGAGGACTTTTTAATCCAGGGAAACAAAGAAAAGTCATTTGGGGTGATATCGAGTGAATAGGGAGGGTGGGGTACAGGGGTCATGCCGTTTTAAATCAAAAACTGCTGAACGCTCAGCATGATGTGGGCAGGCGCGCTCATAAATCACCCGTTGTGAAATGGGCAAATGCATTGAGTCTTCAAAAAAATTTCACTGAAGCCAAACACAGCCTCTCACAACAATGCCAGCTCATACCCTGATGCAGATGGGTTCTAGAACACCCACCTAAGTGGGGGAAGCCTGCACTACAAGGGGCCCGCCCTCCAGAAGATAATTTCATTTTGGGGAGGATCCCTCCCCATACCTACAACTAGTTCCTCTCACTGGATACTTCCCATAAGATCTTAAAGAGACTTAAGTATTTTCCATTTAAAACAAAACCTTCACTGCACCCCTTCTCACCTCTTCACCTACCAGTCACCATTTTCAGACTGATGTCTCAAGAGTCATCCACATGCATTCTCTCTGTTCCTTCCCTTCTCACTTGTTCCATAGCCCAGGGGTGTCAAACTCATTTTCACCAGGGGCCACGTCAGCCTTGAGGTTGCCTTCGAAGGACCGAATGTAATTTTAGAACTGTATAAATGTACAATATTTTTCGGACTATAAGATGCAACTTTTTTCTCCCAAATTTGAGAGGAAAATGGGGGTGCGTCTTATAGTCTGAATGTAGCTTACCTGGCTGTTTACATTACATTTGTGAAATATTATGTTATTTATGTTATTAAATATTTTACCCCATTTTTTGCTTCAAAATTTTTTTCCCTATTTTCCTCCTCTAAAACCTAGGTGCATCTTATAGTCCAAAAACTACAGGAACTATTCCTTAGCTGCTAAGCAAGAGCTCCTCGCTGCTGCCAGGTAGAAACAAGGTGCCGGCCGGATAAAACGAGATGGAGGGCCGGACCTGGCTCGCGGGCCTTGGGTTTGCCACCTGTGCTGCAGCCCCTTCCACCCTGAGACAGCTGTATCAGGGTGACCAGTGACACCCATGCTGCAAAATTCAAGGGACATTTTACAGTCCTCGTCCTTCCCGACTTCTCAGCAGCTTTGGACACTGTGGCTCCCTTCCCCTTACATTCTTAGGCTTGTCTATTGACAAAGAGCATCATATAAAAGTGGAAAAAACATGAATATAAATGTTTACAAAGTGAATCTGTCCTCATAATGACCTTTCGGATAAATAGAACAGCCCCAGTGCCCTAGAAGCCCTCAGCATTGCTACCCTCTCCCAGTTACTGAGGGGTAACCGTGCGTAGAGGGGCTAGGGGTCACCCAGAGCCTCTCCAGCTGTGAAACACTCCGCCCCCAGCTACTGGCAGTGTTGGTAGCTGACAACTCTCAGCCTAGTCCCGCTCCGAGACTTCCTTGGACTCATGGGCCCCTTACCCTAGTTCACACGCCCTCCTGAGGGCGTCCCATGTCCAGCGACTGGCTCACGTGGGAATATAGAGGCCTGGCCCCTTTATCCCAGTTCAACACAACCCTGAAGGGCCGCAGCCATCCCAGAGCTCCCATCAGTTAGCTCAGTGATTTTTCAACCTTTTCCATCCCCTGGCACACATAAACTACTTACTAACATGTTGTAGCACACCACAAAAGATATTTTTGCCAATCTGACAAAAAATTGGTATAATTTTGATTTATTTACACCAGGTGGCTATTGTTGTGTTGGCTGTTGTCATTTTTTTTTTATTTGACAATCTAAGGGAAAAGAGGTCAGTGGCCCTAACTAAATACTCAGTTGTTTCACGTTTGAAAAATTCTTGCAGCACACCAGTTGAAAATCACTGAGTGAGCTGAAGCCTCTGCTATGACCTCATCACAGTGCACCTTCTCCTTCTGCCTTAGCCAGCTGCCTTAGCCAGCTGCCTTCATTTCTTCAGAGGTGTTGACGCCCAGAGCACTCTCCCCAATAAACTTCCTGCGCACACAGATCCCTGCTTCCTGGGAACCCGAGCTGTGATACTGCTAGCCTAACTTCTAACACCATGGGTTGTTCTCTGCGATTTTAAACTTTATAATAAATGGAATCATATAAGGTTTTTGTACACTTTTGAGTCTGGTTTTTGTTCAACACTAGGTACGCAGGGTTTATATATGCCATTGTGTACAACAGTGATTTGCTTTTTAAAATTAGGGTTTAGCACTCTTTCAATAAATGCACTATAGCTTATTTACATGTTTACTGTGGAGGGCATGTTAGGTCTTTTCCAATTTTTGGTTCTTATGAATAATGCTGCAGTGAACATTTGTGGATATATCTTTTGGTGTACATATTTACAACTTTCTGTTGGGCATATACCTAGAGGTGTAATTTCTATCACAGAGGTAGATTTATGTTTGCTTCTGGGGCCCATCGCTAAGGGGTGTACAAGGTATTTGTACCAGTTTCTACTCGGATTAGCAGAGTGTGAGAGCTCCCGTTGGGTTTGCTACCTGGACCTTTATAGAAACAATGTTGCTGATCCATGATCTAAGTCAAGGAATGAGAGGAGCAAAAATTTCCTGAGAGAGAAAAGCACCTGATATGTCTTTAAGGACAGATAACGACAGCAATTTGTCTAGACAGAGGAGACTGGTACAAATGAATGGCTTGTGTCAGAGATCAGCAAGCTTTTCTGGAAAAGGCCAGCCAGATAGTGATCTGAGGCTGTGGCCTTAGGGTCTGTTGCAACTACTGTGCTTGTGGCTCAACAGCACTGTGGGCAGTGAATGAAATGTGAGAGGGGATATGTGCCAATAAAACTTTACTTCAAGACACTGAAATTTGAATTTTACATCATTTTGGGCATTGTCACAAAATATGACTCTTTTCAAAATTTTTTTCAATCATTAAAAATTATAAAAACTATTTTTATCTCCTGAGATAAACAAAACCAGGTAGTAAGCCAAACATGGCCTATGGCCACAGTTTGCTGAAGCTTTTTGTAGGTTGTGAAGACTTAAGTAAAAAACCTGAACTCCACTTGATAAGCAAAGTATTTAGGGTTTTTCAGGAAGGGTATGATGTGCACAAATCCATGTCTTAGGAAAATTGAGGCAGTCACAGTATTTGGGGCGGAATGGAGAGGAGAGATTGGAATGGGGCAGCCAGTTCCGAGGTGGCCTCAATAGTCCCAGTAAGGACTAGAGAGATGTAACCTCACGGGGACAGAGAGGGTGTAATGAAAGAGATGGTTCACGTGCAGAAAGAGGTCAGAAAAGGCATGATGGCCGATGAGAGGGAAAGAAGGAAGCTCGGTGTCTCACAGCAGGGCTTTGAGCACGGGAGACTGGATGAGTGAGAGTCTAATGTTAAGCTGTAGTGAGACAGCTGGGCTCAGCACTCAGGGCGCGGACACCGAAGCCCAGTGCTCGAATCGCAAACCTGGCTTTTTAACCCGCCAGCTGTAATGCCTTTGTTTCCTTCTTTGAAATGGGATCACTAATAGCCCCTGCCTCTGGAGGCTGTTATGAGGATTAAATAAATTAATACATATGAAGTGCTTACAACAATGCCTGGTATACAACATATACGAACAAGGGCTAGCTTTTATTGTTAATCATATAGTCCCATTTTTAAAATCACAAAATAAAAATTTTAAAGATAGGTGGCAAGTTGAAGGTGGAATGTGATATCTAGCTTTAGACAAGTGAATTTCAGCTTATCCTGGGCACAGACAAGACGGAACACTGAGAACGGAAACTCAGGCCAAGATATGTATTCACATAGATGTGTGTGCATGTGCATGTAGATATAGACACATGTTCACGTAGATGTGGACACATGTTCACATAGATGTGGATGCGTGTTCATGTAGAGTGCAAACTTGATTCCATGGGAGCTTATGAGAATGCTGAAAGATCAAAGACATAAATATAAAAACACATGTGTGAAGACCTTAAGCTTAGGTTAAATCCTTGTCTCTCTTTGTAGCTGTGAACACTTAATTGGGTTACTTAACATCTCTATACCTTAGTTTTCCCATCTGTAAAATGGGTATCACCATAATACTTATTATATGGAGTGTTTGTAAAGGTTTTAAAAGTAACTATAAGGCCCAAACAGAATCTTCCACAAAACGAGTGTTCAATAAATGTTAACCTTTATTATTAGGACTATATTTATGGAAACTAGAAAATAAGGAAGCACCAGGAAAGGAAGACCCAAGAGGCACAAAGAAATCCACCCAGGGAAATAGTCCTCAGAGGACTTCCCCATCTCCAGCTCCACAGCGCTGCATCGGGATGAGGAAGAAGCACTTTATGAGAACTTGTTTGACTCCTTCAACATCAATGACAAAATCCCAAACTTTCCATTTAAATGCAGTTGACCTAAATCTGCTGGATGACAATGTCTTTGGGAACAGGCCCTGGTGTTCTACAAGTGGCATTGATGGGGCTGCCTGGAAAATCCTCTGACATACACAGATCTGCTTAGTGAGACTCACACAAAGCCCCCAGGTTGCCCCTCTGGTTCGGGTGGAGGGGCAGCTGTCATTTCAGAGACAGCACTGGCCCGGCCCCCAGCTCTCACACTGAGCTCTGCGTCACATCAATCAGGCTCTTACACTACAAAGTTGCTCATCTACTAATCCACAGTGACTGAAGGTTATTTCCTTTTAAGCTTCTTAATTTGCTGCTTAGAAAATTACTTTGGGTGGAGGCAATTAGTGTTGCATACTTTTGAGGAGAAAATTGCAGCCTAGCCTATTCCAGTGTGCATGGGTCAGGGATTTCCTCAGCACCCCATTCAAACCTTCCCTTTTCTCTTTTTCTTGGCCCTGATTCAAACAATCTGGCTCCTTAAAAGTTCCAAGTGCCATATTTAAAATTCATTGAAGCAACACTTGGCAGAGGGGAAGAGCTTGGGTATGAGGAATATTGATGAAAATCTCCCCAAACAGGATTGGCTTCAAGAAGGTTTTCCCTGTCCTTACTAACTGGCAATCCTCGGGGATGAGTTTTTGAGATCTCTGTGCCTGTGTCTGTGAGTGTTAGAGTCGGGTAGGTGTGGGGGTGCCCAGGCAGGGAGTGGAGACTGACTTAGAAGGTCTTCTATTAAGTTTTCCTCGGTAATCACAGTAATATCCTCTTAGTCATTTCCGGAAAAGTTAGAGCGGAAATCTCTGCTAAGCCAGCCAAACAGAAATTACTGACAGGGAAGCCAAAGGGACACAGTCAGTCTTACTTAGTTGGAGGCCACCAGGAAGGGACTCTAGGCTGTATCAGAGTCAGTATCTTTGCTTTCTCCGCTTGTAGAGGTAGCAGTACCAGCCAGAGGCTGCCCGTGCCTCCATTCTTTGTCCACTGCAACCACAGCTATACCATGGAAATATTGTTGATTGTTCTCCTGGACTTTGAGTAACTGCTTGGCCGGAGGAGTCTTTGTGTGCCTGAATATCCTAGAGACGGGGACTAGAGCTGCAGCCGGTGTGTTCAGGGTCCTTCTCTGATGTTCTCAGCCTCAGATCCCGTGGTTCCTGTCTCTCATAGTTCCGAGGACACAATTCTCCACCTGAGACATGTTCTGCACCCCAGACACTCAGTGAACACGTTGGTGGCCCCTTTACCTTCACACAACATGAAATATAGGTCAAAACTATCCTGACCTTTCTTAGGAGGAAGGCCGAGGACCCACTGAGATTGTAGAATAAATAAGTAGGGTCCAGAACGCACAATAGTGGTAGGTTTTATGACAACTCTGGGTAGAGCTCAGCAGAGTAGAGCAGAGCTTGGCGGTAGGTCTGTCGCCAAGTGGCCCTAGGGAGTGATGTCAGGGAGGCATGTTCTCTCTTACTGCCCACAACGCCTTTCCCTTGTCCTTGCAGCTTGTTGCCAAGGCCTTGATTTTTCTGTTCTGACTCCTAGGCTATGAAATATACCTCTTATAGGCCTAGGATCTTTACCAGAATAGAAAGACAATCTGGGCTTGAAGTAGACTTCCTGAGACTCAGTCCCTGGAGGCTTACTCTCTTAAGATATAGTATTTATTAAAGGAGAGAGACTAAAAGTGTCATCTATCTCCAGATATGTGGGAATGCCATCAAACTGTAACCAATAAGGAGTACAGCCTCAGTGAGTGGAAAAATTTTTCTCCCTCGATAGATTATTTCTGGAAACCAGCAGGACCATTATGCTAACAGGGCTGGGTCTGGATTCTATAATGCTTAGAGTGGTTTACTCAGTGGAGTCTTTCAGTCCTACAATTACGTTTTCCCCATAGACCGACACCCCCCCTCATCAACTTTCTCACTCATAAATCCAATGCTGCTTTGTCTGAAATACCACAGATTTGCTTTCGTTTTCATTTGAATTTGAAGTGGGAGGTTGCAAGGGTGAGGTCTAGACGCTAAGAGTAAGTATAAGCTATAATTATATTTCTTCACATTATGCCTTTGATTATGTTTTGATTTGATGGATTGCATACCCCCTAGTGCACACACCAGGGTTCTTTCGACAAAACTAAATACACATATTTTCATTAACCTTCCCAATGACTTCCCAGAAATACCTTTTGAGAAGTTTCCCAGTGTTCCATGACAGCCTCTCTTGCTAAAATCTTACCTCAAAGCCACAAAATTACTAGTAAGAAATACTCTCTAGAAAGTAACTAAAAAGTTACTTTTCTAGAAAGTAACTTGTGAAATTTCTTTCTAACGCAGAGTCCATTGGAGGCTCACTGCTGGGACCATTTTGATTGAACCAATCATTTGTTCAAACACCAGAATGGACTGACAATTTTTCCCTGAAATGATTTCTCCTTTAACTAAATGGATAAACACAAATCAGCAATCTTTGGAGCCTTCCAAAGGCTCCAAAAGTGATGACCTCAGGGTCACAGTATCTAAGTCCAGCAAACACCTCTTTGTTACGTGACCACAGATAAAATCACTTCCTGTCTAGTTCTCATGCCTGTAAAATGAAAAGCAGAGAATTCCAGTTGCACTCAAAATAGCCAATCAATATTCAGAACTGGTAGGTTAGGACAACTATTATTAAGAAACACTCCATAGGACTTCCTAAGATGGCGGCATAGGTGAATGCACCGTACCGCCTCGCACAACCAAACAAGGAAAAAAATCAGAAATTTACACATCCCAAAACAGCCAGATCTGACAGAAAATCATATTGAGAGGAAGTCCGACAACCAAGGAATTAAAGAAGATACATTCATCCAGTTTGGTGAGCCGGGAGGAGCAGGGCAGAGGGAGAGCGCTCCGCGACCCCGTGGCGAGCAGGTGAGCAGACAGCAGGTCCGCGGTTGGAGGGGCGGTTCCCGCGGGGCTGCAGCACATCCAGACAGGGGGCCGGACTGAAGCTCGGTCTGCGCCCGGCTCATCCGGACCCAGCGGGGCCAAGACTGGTGGACTGGGCAGGTCCACATTCGCGTGTAGAGAAACCGGGAGAGAAAGCAGGGTGCAACCCGTCGGCGCAGATTGAGAGCACCTGGGGGGGTGGAGTCCGTGGCCAGAGGAACTCCCAGCCTCACAGGAAAGTTCGCTGGGGAGACCCGCGGGGGATTGGAGCTGTGCAGCCCGTCCAGCGACCCCGGAGTGACCCCTGGAGCCAGCGCAGAGGGGCCCAAATTGCTTGCAGGAGGCGGTGTGGGTTCAAAGAGTGGAGAAGGCGCCATTGTGCGCTCAGGTCCCGCCCCCACAGGCTACGTCACAGCACAACTACCGGGAGCTTCCCTGCACAGGGGATCCCCAAGACTCCGCCCCCCTTACAGTAACAGGATCACCGAGGGGAAAAATAATGGCCCAAAGAAAGGAACAGATCAAAGCCCCAGAGCTAACCGACCAAGAGATAGCCAACCTATCAGATGCACAGTTCAAAACCCTTGTAATAAGGATGCTAACAGAATTCGACGACAAATTATCAAAATTGCTTGAACAAATGAGGAGAGATCTGCAGGGAACCAACAGAGATGAGGAAACTGGGACTCAAATCAATGGAGTGGACCAGCAGAAAGAAAAAAACATCCAACTAGAAAAGAATGAAGCAACAAGAATTCAAAAAATGGAGGAGGGGCTCAGAAACCTCCAGGACATCTGTAAACATCCCAACATACGGATCATAGGGCTGCCAGAAGGAGAAGAAGAAATCCAAGGAATTGAAAAAATATTTGAACACATAATGATGGAGAATTTCCTGAAGCTGGCGAAGGAAATAGACTTTCAGGAAATCCAGGAAGTTCAGAGAGTCCCAAAGAAGTTGGACCCAAAGAGGAACACACCAAGACACATCATAATTACGTTACCCAAGATCAAAAATAAGGAAAGGATCCTGGGAGCAGCAAGAGGAAAGGAGACAGTTACCTACAAAGGAATCCCCATAAGACTGTCAGCTGATTTCTCAAAGGAGACCTTGCAGGCAAGAAGGGGCTAGACAGAGGTGTTCCAAGTCATGAAAGGCAAGGACCTACATCCAAGAATACTCTATCCAGCAAAGATTTCATTTAGAATGGAAGGGCAGAGAAAGTGCTTCGCAGATAAGGTCAAGTTCAAGAAGTTCATCACCACCCAGCCTTTATTGTATGAAATGTTGAAGGGAGTTATATGAGGTATGGAGGAATATCAACAGGGG